>BLKR01004593.1:0-103578 GCA_011170035.1 Teleogryllus occipitalis | reverse complement strand
AGCGATTAGGTGCTTCTGTGCTTACAGACATCTGATGTTAGGCTAAGAGACCGATAATTTTTACTTCTGATTGAGACCCACCCTTATAAATGGGAACTACAAATGTGCCTTTCCAATCCTGGGAGTTCTTGAATTATTTAAGGTAATATCAAAAAACCTTATGAAAACAGTCTAAGTATTGCGAATACAAAAGACATACGCATAGATAATTTAATTTCTCTTTTTCATTTAAATCACTTCAAATTCTTCAGACCTGATGTGTAACTTCCTTTTCTTGATAGTTTCCCTTCACTAGTGACTAGTCACTACTCTGACATAAAATAGTAATCAATCATCATGATCGTATTCCACTATCCCTGATATCGTTTTTCCAGTTCTTCAATGTTCTGGTGGAAATATTCTCCTTGTTCTTCACTGTTATTTCCCAAGTAAAAATTAATAGGGGAATGTAGAAAATGTACACACGTGGAACCAAAATTTTACGTCGAAAATGCCTCGGCCCGGGAGGTTGATGGCGATGGACATCCCTGACTGCCGACAGTGATATCTAATGATGATTTTGAAAACTACGTTCTCTAGACCGAACTATGAAGATTAAATTTATTTGATAGAAGAGCGTATAAAATATTTTAACGTCCATTGATAGCTAGTAGTAGAAGTACAGAGGTAGAAGACTTCCGTGATTCCTGTCCGTGGAACTAAATTGACATTAATTTTGGTATAAGTAATGTTTATTTATTTATTTATTTATTTATTTATTTACGTCAAAAAACAGTTAAAAACTGCGTATGACGGGCTATGGGGAAAAGTGAATTGTGTGCACATTTTCAAAATTTACAGATCCCTATTAAATCATATACTACTTAAGTTTTGAATTTTGAAAGGGAGAAAAACAAAAACTCCCATGTAATAAAATCGATTACAAGGAGGCTACAACAAGCAATAAATTTTGAATTTTGTTAGAGAAAAACAAAAACTCCCATGTATAATAAAATCGATTTTCAAGGATAAACTAAGCAATAAATTTTGAATTTTGAAAGGGAGAAAAAACAAAAAAACTCCCATGTAATAAAATCTATTTTCAAGGATAAATAAGCAATAAATTTTGGCTCTTATTACTTCCTGCCGCGACAACGTGGAAACGATAATTTGAATAATTGTATTTCCCACTGAATTCTAGAAGACGTGCACAGAAATAAATAAATAAATAAATAAATAAACATTACTTATACCAAAATTAATGTCAATTTAGTTTCACGGACAGGAATCACGGAAGTCTTCTACCTCTGTACTTCTACTACTAGCTCTCAATGGACGTTAAAATATTTTATACGCTCTCCAATCAAATAAACTTAATTTTCATAGTTCGGTCTAGAGAACGTAGTTTTCAAAATCATCGTTAGATATCACTGTCGGCAGTCAGGGTTGTCCATCGCCACCAACCTCCTCGAGGCATTTTCGACGCGAAATTTTGTTTCCGCAGGTGTACACTCATGTTGCATCCTAATTCCATGAAAGTCTGCAACAGTGTTTTAACAATGATTTTGTAGTTTGGAACTTTATTTTACCCCAAAACTTAGCCCTAACTTGTTTATACAAAACCCATGCCCTTTTCTCCACTAGATTCCTTGTACTTTTCAACAATTGTCTTTCTTTATATATATATATATATATATATATATATAATATATATATAATATATATTATATATTATATATATATAATATATAATATATATTATATATATTATATATATATAATATGCGGGCTCACAAAGAACACTTATTTAAGTTTCTAATAAGGTACCTTCGTAAACCGAGTTACCAAGTACTGGAAGCATTCTATTGAAAAACCTTTAGTTAATTGTTTCATTGAACCAAATATGTGTAAAGTGGATGTACTTGTAGTAGTATCTTGCTTAGTTCAACAATTAGTTCATTGATTATGTTACGTTCTTTGTAACGGATTGGAGTGTTATTATTTTATGCCAGTCTGTTTTCTTCCAGTCCTTTTCTTGGGTTCGGTTGTCCCATTCAAACATAAAATACGGAATTTTTGTGTAGAAGGCTAGTTGAGCAAGTAACATTTCCACTACTTTCAAATGATCACAAAGTATCCAAGAATGTTTTTCATACTTCACGAATTTCAGCAAAGCTTTGAGATTTTCATAAGTTTCTCATATATAAGATCAAAACAGCCATAAGTGTTCTACCATTATGGGACATGAACCATACGTGCACATTTGCCACACCAACACACACCATTGACTACTAATAATATAATGATACCATTCCCTGTGCCCTATCATAAAAAACATGTAGCAGATTCTTTGTGTGTGTACACTGCTGGTGGTTGCAAGCCCAGAGGATGGAAATACTTTTCCGAGAAGTTAGCAAACAACCTTGGGCTAAAAAGTTTTCTGCTTCTACTGACAAAGCCCCATAAACCTGACTTCAGGATTATTATTATTATTATTATTATTATTATTATTATTATTATTATTATTATTATTATTATTAGTCCTCTGATTCACGACTAAAGATGTTATGAGTCAGTTGAATATAAAATCAACTCCAGGTTGCAGGGAACGTCCTATAGAGCACATTTAGTGACTATCGGTGTCTCTACAATACTTTGCGCAAAATGTGAGCTGCTCCCAATAAAACAATGATGTTATTATTATCATTGTTATTATGACTTCGAAATAAAAGAAATAATGTGTAATGTTCTAAAATATGTGGTAATACAATCAAGCCACAATGCATCTAATTCCTCCCCCTGCCTGGTGCAGGCACTCGCCCGCGTCCGCAACACGTAATCGCGACCCCCCTCCCCCCAACAGCTGCTTTGCAGTCCACGCGTGCGCATCTGAAGATAGGCGCAGCGGCCGGCGCGGAACGGCAGCGCTTTACGCTTCGTGTGTGCCGGCGCGGCGTGGCGCAGCGTGGCGCGGCGCGGCGCGAGGAGCCTGTGATGCGTGTGGCCACGTGCGCACCGCGGACGCGCGACCCCGCCCCCTCCGCGTGGCGTGCGCCGATAAAATTGACATGCAATGATTTGTTTATACGTTGGACTGCGGATAACTATTGTTGAGGCGTGTAAATGTCCTCGTTGACGCGCTCCCGCGCACCGATCATGATTACCAGTGGCGTGTACAAGTGAGGGTGGAAGGTCGGAAGGTAAAATGGACTCCAGGGCGTGTCAAATCTCGTGCTCCATATTCTGGCGCACCGCAGGAACTGTTCAACTCTGTGGGGGGGGGGGGAATCGCTATCGTTTTTCTCGAGTGCTTTTTGTTGCAATAACATGAATCTGGCCTGTGAGGATGTAAAAGTTACAATGTGTGTAAATTGGTATTGAATTTCACCGTTTGTAATGAATTACGAGCTGCGAAAAATATTTTCCGTACGCATTTATGATGACAAACATTTTTATTTACACGATTTTGCAGCCTCAGAGGAAACTTGCTTTCGTATTTTGAAATACTAATGGTATTAGAATTATGTTTTATGCTGCTGTTTTTAATATGTAATTCGTAAGTTACTGTAATTTGTACAAAATGTAAAATTATTTTCAAGATAAGACAAAGTTTTACTTATGAATTCAACTTTCATAAAATAAATGTTTTAATATATTTCAAAATTGAAATCTCATGCAAGATTTAAGGTTTTTGTTTCAAAAATATACTATGTGAAATGAAACGAATTATAAATTTGAATGCGTTTAAATAGTAGGTAAGTAGCGTATGTCTCACTTTACTTGCGTGGTACGTTTCAGGATTATGTCATTTAGCATAAAATCTGGAACTGCTACTGCGACTCAATTACTTATGACTCCACTTGTCACATAATTTCGACGTCTTTGCCACAATATCAGAAATTACAACAGTGAGCACGAGACAAAAATCGTGATCAGAAAGGCACACAAATGTCCATATTCCGAATGAAGGAATATGATGTAATTCTCTTCCGCTATGCCATTCTACTTCCTAATGCAAAGACTATCACTGACATTTATTACAGACTTAGAGCAGCGAGAAATCCAAAAGGCGATGTGATTTATGCAGTAGCGTGGGAAGAACGCAAGTAGTATTCAAATGCTGCAGCAAAAGTCGGCGAATTTTCGAAAAAAAAACCTGTCATTGTTGCGCCTTTGTACCGCAAAAATCGGGATAAATTCTGTTCTTATGAGTAGACATAATCTCTAACACTTTGTGTAATGAGAAACCACGATTTGTGGTTCCTTGATTGACGGTGAAATCGATTGACGGCGAAATTTACCTGACGGCCTTCCGTCTGTGGCCAACGCTAGCTCGCTCGGACGATTTGCACGCCTATACCATTCGCACGATTTGATCCAAAATTCCTATTCCCCGATCAATCTGGACGAACTTGATAATCTGCGAGTTTGAAATGGATACTTTGATTTTTGGAGGTACTTAAAATAAAGTGTCAATATTACCGAAGTTTTCTCAAAAATTAATTCAAATTTTTTGGTTTAAACTTTGCCTCAGAGAGCACAAAATACGTTTTAAAAATAGCGTGAATCTCATTTCCGGTGACGTTTTTCAATTTTCTGACAATAGAATAAGTTCAACAAACTTGAAATACGGTTGTGTAGTACATTCTTTCGATAATAAGAGACGGGGAGAAGTGTCTTGGGGCATCAACTCATATCATTACAGTGCCACTGACCAGAAGGACCTAAGTTCGAGTCCCGGCGGTAGAAGGATTTTTGACACTAGTTAGATAGCTAGGTCGAGTTCAGTCGCTGTCTGGAAGTGTATTCTAGCGGTCGGCTGCTCTGATCGGTACTGTTCTGTGGTTCCTTCGATCAATAACAGGCGAATGCGGGAGCAGTACCCTAACAAACCGGCCATGGACCACGCGCGATCTCTTCTTCTTCGTGACCTATTCTCACTCCTTACCTACACACTTACACTTGCATGCAGTACACTACCTCTCATTCTGAGAGACCGGTCGGGTGGTAAGAGCTTGTCCCGGCTGGGGCGGTGCCTCGCCGGGTGCGAGAAACCTGGTTGAGGAAATACCCCGCTAAATGACGGGCGGATAGGGGCTGTATCTCATCATTCAGCGGAAGATCACCGCTTCTTCCCGCGATTTAACATGCATTACTCTTACGGGACAAATGACCTTAGCAGTTGACGCATCTGGAATCACTAATCAAAAATAAGTGTATTTTAGCGAATTTTTGCATGCAATTTTTTTGAATTAATTTTGAAATTTGAAACTTTTGCATGAAATATTTTTAAACAATTATTTTCTCAAAATCCGCTTCAAACTTTTGTTTCATTTCTTCCAAAGTCTTTCTCTTTAATTTCTTCTCAAATAGAGGAAAATACGCTTATAAATTGGTGCAGATCTCATTCTTTACGAACATACATTTACCAATGTTCACCGATAAACACAAACGGACTGTCACTGTCAAATGAGAACATGAAGTTATCCGTCTACAACGGAAATTTGGAAAAGAAGTCAAGCTTGTAGTTTATGTGCAATCAATGACAGGAACTGACACCAAAACGATATGAAATGTTTATAATTGTCCTTTTGTCCTCCTCTAATTTTCCATAACTCCTCCCTTTTGCCCACCACTAATTTTGAAGTTTGACTTTCTGTTTTTGGCAATACTGAAGGTGAGCTTGCCGTATTCTTATGTCTAGTGTATTAAATTGCATAATTTTTAAATAACATTATACGTTAATTTCCATGTATTAATTTTGAAGTGGGACTGAAAAGATCTCTAAATAAATGTAGTTAGTTGTATAAATATGTTAAAAATAAAAAAGAAGTAAATGCACTTCCGTATTGATTGTCCCAAATATAACAAATGAATATAAGTAGCTATAGGCCTTCTTCCGTAATATTTCATTGTCTAGTGATTAATAACATTCATTTGTATATTCTATTATAAATCACATAGATATTAATCAGATATTCTAGAATAAAGAACTCAATTGCGGCATTAAATTTTGATTAAGTAATTTTACGTTTTGTCAAGTTAGATAATTTTACATTTATCTAACTTGCCATAAAACACTTTTCGCATACATTTTGAGACAATCAACTGGTTGATTTTAGTTACTGCTAAAGTCATCAACGTCAAAACGAGCAAAAGCATTATCTCAAATTCTGTTTAAATCGTTTCGAATTAAACCCATGAGAGGTAATTTCGTGTTTTGTAACTCATTATGAACCACGAAGTAAATATATTGCATTTGAGAGAAATTGTAACATCATTAGTACAAATTATGACACCCTATTCCATCACGCACCTTGTCCTTGAAAATAATTATATTTTGTTAAAAACATTTCATTAGCGATTGCAAGCAATTAATAAGTTGCCGGTGTTTTATTAATTTTTTATTCCCCAATTAGTATTGCGGATTACTCCCGGAATCCGCGAAAAATAAAAATATGTTTACAGAGACTGAACTGTGAGATCAGAGGTAGTCAAAGTTCCAAAAAGTGGTGTGTTCCCTTCAACAGCAGTTTGGGTATCGTAAACTTACGAAACCGTCTCGCTTCCCTCTCTCCAGTGAGAGCCACGAGTCAGACCTCGAGCGGACTCGACGGCAACAAATGATTGCCATTAATTACCGGGCGTACTTCATTTAGCGCGCTGTTACCTAGCGCTTCATTACTGTTACAGTCACACCCGAAAATAGCGGAGGCAGCGAGTACCATTCTTCTCGCTGAACGGGCTTCGGCTTGGAGGCGATTGTTCACCTCGATCCTCGAGGCGCCTAACCGGACGTCGAGTTGCCCCGCCCACAACACGGAGCGATATCGCTCACCATTCCACTCTCACTACCCGCTCCCACTGCCCGATCCCACTGTTCGCTCTCACTTCCCGCTCCCACTCCCCACTCCCACTTCCACTTCCACTTCCCACTTCCCACTCCCGCTCTCAACTCCCCCCCACTCCCACTTCCCACTCCCACTCCCACTCCCACACCCCACTCCCCACTCTCACACCGCACTCCCACTCCCACTCCCCACTCCCGCTCCCACTATACGCACCCAATGACCTATCCCACCGCCCGCTCCAACTACTTTCTCGCAACGCCCTCTTACCTTTCCATACCTCGCAGCTCTGATTCTCTTCACAAATCTTCTTTCCTCGATTTCAATTTTTCATTTGACTTTCTGTTTTTAGCGAATCATCTTGTCTACCGACTTTATTATCCATAAATCGACTCCGCGTTTCCTGCTAGCTGTACCTGTATGATTCGTTTATTTCCTTCAATTACCTTCCGCGTTTCATGCACCACTTCTTACAATTATTTCCGCAGTTCACGCCACTGTATTCCACACCTCCTCAATCGGATCCTATTTAGGGCGAACCCACTTGCAGTTATCCTTATCGTTTCTGCAATTCTTGAACTTTAAAACACTCCCAATTGACGTCTGTGATTCGTAAGATGTTTTCAGTTTCGTTCCGTTCCTCATCACCCAGTGGTGAATCAATCTCAAACCGCCGTGCTTTGCATCACTATATATCGCTAACTGCTTTTCGCATAATTCGTGTTTCGCTTTTTACTTTCTCGCTACGAAGTAGAGAGAAAATTTTACTTTTCTCTTCGGAGTAGGGGCAAAATTATGTAATGCTGCACAAAAACGGCAAACGTTTGGCAGAAAAACTCTTATTGCAGGTCCCTGGTAAAGAAAAATTGGATAAATCCAGTTCCTAAATGCAGAAAAAATCCCCTAACACGTAGTGTAGCCAAAACCTATGATTTGTGGATCTTCGATACCAAAAATTTATTGAAAGCAAAACGTCAGTCTGTCCGTCTGTGAACAACGCTAACAACTAAACCGTTCAGCCGATTTTCTCTTAAAAATTGATATTTCCCAATCGATCTGAATGATGTTGACAAACGTTGACAAACGTTGACAAACGAATGACAAACGTTGAGCTCCCGCCTGGTCTCCCGATATGTGTGGAGGGGTCGTGCATATACATGTAGTGCGTGTAAGTGTAGTGCATAGTAGCGTATTGCATGCAAGTGTAGTGCATTTAAGTGTGTGCGTGTGTATATATGTGTGAAAGAGAAAAGGAGACAAACATGGAGAAGGAAAGAGATGCGCGCTCCGTAGCCTGTTTGTTATGATTAAAGGCAGGATTTTCATGCAGTAAAACTCTCTGAAACGTGCAGTAAAAACACCAAAACGTGCAAAAGCATTCAATAAAAAGATCGACTTTTCAAAACGAAGTTATGTAAAACTCCAGTTAATACACTTATCAACTTGTTTTTGTATTATGAATGATATATTTCATATGAATAACTATGATTCAGTTTGTATCCTTTCCCTCATAAAAATTTACTAGCAAAATTCACAACCGCGCCGACAAACTTGGACACCCCGCGGCCAGGGGGAGGGCAGGGGGAGGGACGCGTTGACCAATCGCTAGAAGGTAGAACCACAGTTGTCTGCGATTGGTGCAACATCCCAAGGGGCAGAAAGAACACTGCCTCAGGGGGAGGGGGTAGTTCGTTTACGTACGAGACGGAAATATCGTCATATTTCCCTGCCGAAGGAGAGATTTGCCTGCGCGTACGCCACGTCGAAAAAATATTTCTAAGAAGGGTTTTCCGTCCAGAATTAATGTCCATAGACCAGTAAATGTTTATCTTTTTAGCAACAATTATACTAACTTTTAGTTATTGATTTGTAACCCCTGTCACACTGCTATTTTGAGATGTTCATTTCAGGCACAATTTGCAGAGCCTTCCCGGCCGTTATTATCATATTGTTTAAACAAACCATATTTGACATTTTAAATAGAATTCGCATACAAAGTTAAATTAGAATAAAGACGTAAGCACAAAAATAGAAAAACCCAAACATACCTTCAGATATTAAAAATAATTAAGTTACAGAAAAAATGTTTTTAATTATTTTCATTATGCATAATTTACAACTAATATACACATAATTAATTACGCATTACATAATTTACAATTATATGTTTTTTAAATTATTTTCTGAGAAATTATTTTCTTCAATATATTTCTATCAACTAATACAGTTTCAGACAGGAAGAACGTCGTTCTATATTTATACTTGTCTGTGAGCTGAGCCTCACTTTACGTAGTACGTGTGCACGCTGCTAAAACGATCATAAACAGCGTTCATTCTCTCGTGTGCCTCGTAGGGCAACGTCTGTTCCGAGAAATTCGATGAAACGCAGCGCAGCTTGTCGGTAAGCTTCGCGCTCGGACGTAAGGTCAAATGTGACTACCTCTCGTGTTCGCAAGTTCGGCGAAAACTGACAAAACAGATTTCTGATCCGATTGGGAAGATAGACCCCGAACATGCGTTTGCTGAGCGGCCGCAACCAAGAGCCGCGGACCTATCCCTGCTGCAAGAACTCTGAAATTTTAATTGGCAATAGGCATCATGAAAAATTCAGACGCTCATTTCTTAGGGCAACATAATGCACAATTGATACTTATTAAACGGCACTCGGGTTTCACAGACCTCCCAAATGCACTTCTAGGTCATAATTTTTTTTTCTTAAATGTAACTTTAAAAGAAATGGAAGGAAGTTGATTATAATAAAATTATATTTTATGCAATAAAAGTGTTAATCTTGCAAATTCGTCCAGTAAAACCCCAAAATGAGCAATTTTCAAGCAGCATTACCTAAAACGTGCAATATCGTGCAGTAACACCCCAAACGTGCAATTTCGTGCAAAATAAAACAAGTACTAAAATAACGACAGTTTCATGATTCAAATTATTGTGAGGGTTTCATCCAATTTCAAGTTAGCAAACAAAAGATGCAGTAACACGGGAATCCGGTCTTTAGTTATGATACTGTTCCGTCATTCGCGTGGCGTTGGAGAAACAACGGAAAACTATCAATCAGAGCAGTCGGCCTAGAATTCTCCTCCGGATAGTGGTTCATTTCCTCTCATCTATAAATTTAAGTATCGCAAATCCGCCACTGCCGGGACTCCAAACATAGAATCTGACGGTCAACGATGATGCTGCGGCAACTAAGTGGTCTATGAGCTATTGAACCAATCTTCCTCTATTTATCGATCACTTCACACCTTCTACCACTTCTCTGTATGCCGCCCCATCGAGACTTTCCCCTGTCCTCCACTGCCTCGCCACTCCTCGCGAACCTCAGCCCTGCAGAGTCGCCCGCCTCTATGGACCGCGGTAATTGAAAACGGATCGAGATGCGTTGTCGGAGAAGCGCCCGGGGCTAATTTGCCATTTAACGAAGGCTGCTTTTTTGTCAACCGCCATCGAAACTAATGAGTGTTGCCCACCTCTAGCTCGGAATTGGACGGGCCAATGTGAGCGAACTACTCCGTTCACCGCCCAGCGTCCGGGTCGGCCGATTGTTTACAGGTTCCTTTTAGCTTTTTAAAAGCACAATTGAGCCCGCTCAGAAGGAGGCTAACTACTGTCAGAGTTTGCTTTCTTAAAAAGATAAGGAAAGCTGAAGATTTTGTCTGAGTTTGAATTGAAACTGGAAAATTCATTTATTTTTTTAATTCAGCTGTCTGCTTTAAAAAAAACTTTTTATCGTGTTTGAAACAGCGTCGTTGTCAACGCCCTTTAAATTTTAGATGGTATACGATCCTCCTTTAAAGAGATTGTTTCTGCAGAAAATTGAAACCAGAGAAAGAAATGCGTATTCTTAATTTTTAGAGATTTGGGGTACGATAAACAACAAAATAAAATGAGTATTTATCATGAGGAGCAGAAGTAATAGCTCCATCAAGGATTATCCAATTTTCAGTGCAATATCATACAATTAAATTTCGATATAAATTCATTAATATAGCTGAAAATCTTTAGCAAAGTTGAGCACTGTGAAATGAGGAAAGGTTAAACAAAAATAAGAGAATTAAATGTAAAATTAATGAAATGTGTAATGCACTGACACGTACTACAATAAAACTTCGGCTACATGAAAGAAATATGACACAAATCATGAATTGCAATTAATGAAATAGTTCACGCTTAATAACTATATTGAATGATTCTGAAATCTAGTAATAAATTGTACAAATATAGATGTATACCGACCTAGTTTGTCAGCTTTAATAGAAGTCGCACAATGAGAGGTTGGTATGTTCAATTGTAAATAATAAACATTGTCTTGTTCAGTAATGTTAAATATACAAATGGGTAAGGAAATTGTCAATCATTGTTTGTCAATAATTCATTGTGCTCTCATGTATTTTGCCGAGGAATTTCTATGCCCTCAGCAAAACATATAATGAATATTGTTTACCCAGTGATTATTATTATTTTATAATGCATGTAAAGAAAATCAAATTATTCGATTGTCATCAATTTAACTCGCAAAGGCCTATTGGTTATCTCATTCTTTGAATTAGTATTGCAAGATTTTTCAAGGAGTTTCGTTGCCTGTAGGAACTGTAGGAACTTTTTATGTAAATGCTCAATCTACTGATATCGCGAGTGGAGTAATATTAACGTATGAATATTTCCAGTTTAATTTCTCACAACAGAATTCGTAGTGTGAGGTCCCCATACCAAAAGAGAGGATAAATGTTATTCATATATGCAGTAAATTACTTCCTGAACACATTGTCATAATCAGAATCCACGTTTTGTGGGTCTTCGATGCCAAAAACTTGGTTGATGGAAAAACGTCTGTCTCTCCGTCAATCTATCCATTTGTATATTGTCAACACTGACGCCTAAACCGTTCAAATGATTTTCTTCAAAATTACTTATCTATTCTTCCGAACTCAATGTCTCTTCAATTTGAAACATATATTTTTATTTTGTGGGTACTTTACATGAAGATTCATCAACATTTCAAAAAAAATATCATTCTCGTTGAACTTTGAATGTTTGAAAATTGTAAAAGCTCAACAGTAATTCGACGTCTTCTTACTATGCCCGCGCAGTTGCGACGATTCCCAACTACTCGATTTCGTTCGGGATCTGCTACAGTTTGCACCCTCAGTTTCACCTTTCAGATATAGTCAGTCGGGAGGTTATCCCGACTGACTATTTCTGAAAGAAAAATCTAAAGAGCAGGAAAATGAGGGGACAGCTCGGCCGTCGGGGATTATGCCAACTTTCCAGGTTCTCGTGGGGCGCCGGGGGGCGCCGTGGGGCGCGTGGCGCGGGCTCCCCAACGCCCCAAGAATGGGGTGCGTGTGCACCTTTGTATTATATTATATTATATTATATTATATTATATTATATTATATTATATTATATTATATTATATTATATTATATTATATTATATTATATTATATTATATTATATTATATTATATTATAATATATTATATTATATTATATTATATTATATTATATTATATTATATTATATTATATTATATTATATTATATTATATTATATTATATTATATTATATTATATTATATTATATTATATTATATTATATATTTCCGTTATATTCTTTTTTCTTTTGCAATTTTTCAACATTTTGCGACGTTTACGTAACTTGTTCAAATTAATTATTATTTTGAAGTCTAAAATAAATTGTGGCGCCATTTTAATATATTTTATTTCACATCTCCTATTGTAAGAAATCGATGTTAAAATAAATTTTCACAGAAATTGAAATATGTTATAGCCGTGTTTTCCTCAGAGTTCTTTATATGTGACAATTGAATTTGAAATAATTCTGATATCTGATAATCAAAATTTTAATCCGAATTGTATTTTTCCGCTTCACAGGCTCACACCCCATTTTCACCGTTATTCTACGATATGTATATGCAGTAAAGACAAACTCTCGCTGGTAATATAGTCGAATGAAAGCACCCTAACCACGCGCGTAACGACCAGGATTGCTCACTAAATAACACATTAGATTATCTGTTTACTTTCTAATAAAATGTTAAACACTGTCCTACACACGATCCGAAATGGAATTCAAAATACTCTCGCGCTGGCACGAATTTCATATTATATTATTCGAAAATTAAGTCTGTTTGTGTTATTTAATGCTGCAAACATACAATCGAGCCATTATTTACAAACACTAATGCCCATGTATTGCAACGAGGATATACAATTAATATTTCTATGTACTACGACGCACTAACAGCAAAGCAATTAAATTTTAATTCGTTACTGAAATTACCCTCACAATAATTTGTATCGTGTTCTGGAGGAAGTTACTCCAGCATGCATCCTATCTCACGGAGATCTTGATCGCTATCGTCTGCCACGGCACTTTTTATCACAAGCCGCCGCTCTTTACAGCGAAATTCGCTTTGTTTCTTCGTACTCGTCTTAATAACGGAACATCCAATTAGTTAACAACACAAAAAGTCGCGGCGGAATCTCCACTGAATTAGCTCGGTCGGGCAATAAAGTCTCAAAGCACAAAACCGCTGACAGGCGGAGGGCGTGATGTAAATTTTCACAACGCTTCTCCAAAGCTTTGCGCATGGGAGCCCGACGCCTCGGCGGGCGGCAGGGGTAGCCTGGAGAAGGGGAGATTACGTTCGAGACGCTCAGTGGGTGGAGATGCCGAGAAAAGCAGTTCCATGAAGGAGGGGGAGGAGGGGAAGGTGATGGCGGCTGCCAAGTGTGAGGAAAACAGAGGAAGACGCGAAGGACAGGGTGAGCGTAAGAGAACGAGATGAGGAGGGGGAAGGAGTGAGAGAGGGTGATCGGGAAAATGAAGGCGCCAAGGCTGGTGGAAAGAGGTAAAAGGAGAGAGGGGAGACGCCGGAGAGACCGCGGCTGACGAGGAAGAAAACGCGCAAGGGGCGAAGAAAAGGCAGAACGACGGCGGAGGGAGATCCTTCGGTGACGAGGGGGGTTAGAGGGAGGGGGCGAAGCAGATTGAAGCGGTGGCGGCGGGTGGCGTTGCACAACTAGGGATTCGCGGACCACCGGGGGTTCGCGTTCTGCGTGTGAGCAGCGGAGTCGTTAACCGAGGCGCACAGTCCGCCCTAACGCTCTTCGCGTCCTTCCACTTGTATTCAGCCCATCTCTTCTGTGTTCTTAGCAAACAGCAAGCACTTTATTAAGAGTGAATATCTGCCAAACATTGGAAGATCGGATGCAAATAATGAACTCTGACGTAATCTCATATAGCGCGTTCTAACTGCATTTTTATGGAAAAATAATTATCGCCCTGCTTGGATGTATCAGAAGTATTTCTATCAGCTGTATTATTCTGAGATGTCAATTTCGTTTCATCTTTGACTTATGGACTGTGTAATTTGTTCTATCTACACATGTTCATATTTTTTTTTAAATAAAAAGATTCGATCTGCAATAATCATGGTGACGTCTTTCTAAGTTATTACTATTGACTAATGCTACTCCTCAAGTATGATTTAAGACAGACAAAACCTTAAAAATATGAAATTCTAAATTTAATTCACTTCAACAGACTTCCATAATTAAAATACTGTTTTCTTTAAGGGAAATATTGTTTTCCTCTTGGAATGTAACCAATGTTGAATTCATTATGTTGGCACGCTTAAAATTACTGTTTGCCAGTATCACTTTGTAGACGTTTCATAATGTGTAACTTGGAAAGTAAAATAATGTTGTGTGAGAGTGATATACGGAAATGTCTTGAAGATTCCTGATCAGAGTATTTTCTGAGTAGTTCTGAAAGTATTAGTCTTTGGCAATGATGGATTTTGTTGTTATTTATCCACATATCGGGAGCGTAGAAATGAAATATTGCATTCCACGACATTGTAGCTTCCAAGAAGTTCACAATGTTTGCCCACAAATAGAAAAACCAATGTCCCTCTGTGATTGTTGATCACCTATTTCATTTCTTCGAATTTTGCATGCTGTTAATAGAAAACAGCCATTTCACATCATACAGCTTTAGTCTAATCAAGATTTCAATAACGGTAGTAAGCACTTACGCTTTCAGGAAATTCCATTTTTCAGTCGTGCAACTTAATTTTCTACAGGAAATAGGTAAAATTCTGTACAACTGGAGCATGGAACAATTTAACTGGAACAATTTAGTTCTGCAAGAGTTCGACCAATCCACATCTCCAGACGTTTGGAAGATAATACTCGGTCACCTCTCCGCCTCATTCAAAGACAGTTTCGAAAGACAAAATATCAGATATAAAGACAATGATTAAATTGTTATCTTATGTAGATAAATCATATTACAAAGCCACACCGTATTGCTAATAAAAATTGTCAACAATAAATAATTCCATATTTTGGCAGTTTGTCTTGTAACATTTAACGGAAATGTTTCAATAGAAATTAATTTTCATTTTATTGTTAATATTTTGTAGCATCTCTAGTAAACTGCAGGTTCTATCTGCAGGATAGTAAGTAAAAAGTATATTTTCAGTCTAAAAAGGTTATATCTGAGAAACGACATTTAAAATTACCATACTTGGGATGTCGACGGGGTGGGTGGTGAGTGGAGAACGTAGTTCTTTACGGTGCCTTGGAACTTCATGAAGAACGTCAATCTGTGCACGCCTCATATGTTTCTATAAGGTTTGCTTATTTACATAATGTTCTAGCCTGAAGACGAGGAAACAATAATCCTCGAAACTGTTGCAAAATAATAATAATAATGGAAAGAGTGAAATAATTGATCTCCATTAGCTCTTCAAGGTCTGTTAAAAAAAAGGGACCAAAGCAAATTATAATAATATAGACGAACAGATATATAAACACTTAAAATAATTACCATACTTCCAATGCGCATTTTTCTCTGAAATGTACTGGCAAGAAAAATCCTTCTTAGCCGGCCCGGTGGCCGAGATCGCTAAGGCAGTAGTGCCGTAGTGATCTCGGACCGAAGGGTCGCGGGTTCGAGTCCCGCCTCGGGCATGGTTGTATTTGTGGTCGTCCTTTCACCCCTTATCATCAATCACCATATCGTTTCATCCACTTAGTTACCATACCGTTAACAGCAATAGTGGTCGCTAATGACCTTAGATGTTGATGCGACCTTAAATAAACCAATAAAAAAAAGATCCTTCTAAGTAGGGAAAATTGCTAGATTTTCACAAAGTTATGTTGACATTTGGCACTTAAATTAAAGCCTCTCGAGTAAAATTTACTTCAGTGCAGTTACAAACCTTTTATTTTAAAATCGCGATATGTTTAGTCTGGTAGAATTCATCCTCCTTATTCACATTACGCCAACAAATTAATGTATTGGCGAAGATTATAATTAGAAATAAATAACAGACAGAAATATATAATTGATATTTCCTTCTTCTAACGAAAATGATTTAGGGAATACAGGAGAACTATTTTCACGAAATACTTTAGATGGAACCAAAGCAATTAACTTTGAAGTTGCTATCCTTCTACTTCTCAAAATAACTTCTCAACTTCCATGGAGGAATGTGGCTGCTTTATATTATCCTTCTTTATAAAGCATTTACCTGCGATATTACTGCAACAGCAAGAAAATTGTCTCAGGAGAAAATGGAAATACTTTGCAGTGTGGCACAAAAAAGTAAAAGATATACACTTTAAATATTCTTAATTATTATTTTACATTAGATGTAAAATGCACCGTGGTGGGCAACAAGGAAAAGTATTACTCTGAACAAATTATTTTTATCAAGATGAATTATTTTTATAGAGGATCTTCAAAACTGTTTTTTATTTCCCTCTTGTCTACTTACATTTTCCCAAGCGTAATACGCTAATTCGCTTATTGTTGCAATTAATTATAACAAAAATAATAACGATTATTATTATGAATCTAGTGTTTCTAAGGCAGCACTTCCTCGCATTTTTTGTAAGTTTTGCCATTTTTTATCATTCACCTCATTTTTTGATCATTCATTTTTTATAAGCGTATTTTTACGATAATCGTAAAAAATAATGGAAATATTTGGAGCCTTTTTTGAAAATATTTTTATTTGCTTTCATTTCGAGCATAAATAACGCGAAAAACGTTTTTTTAATGTACATGAATTAATTCCCACTTCTATTTCTGCAAAACAGATCTCGTTAAGGAAAACTCTCGCTTTCTCGTCATATTCCGTACTTTGTAAGGACGTTATACAATGCCGCAATTCGGCGATTTTTCGATAGAAAAACAAGTATTGTCAGATCTTGATACCAAAAAATGGATAAATCGTGTACCTACATGTAGTAAATATTTTTTCAAACAATTATACATGTGGTTTCTGAAAATTTATTGTTTTTAGAACACATTTTTAAAGGAAAAAATCGCTGTCGTCAATATTGTACTACTTTTGCAATTTAATTTGTTTGTAATTTTTGAAAGTACAGAGAGTTGACCGAAAATGCGACACCTTTTATAAGCGGAATTTGCTTTATTAAAAAAATAATGGAAAAAATTGCAGCTGTTTATGAGAAAACATTTGATTAAAAAAGTGACTATATTTCATGTATAATTATGGGAAAACTGCTCAGATTTTTCTAAAATCGTATTTTCCGTTATTTTAAGATCATCTTTTGAACAACAGCTTTTATTAAAAAAAATTAATCAGTATCCAAAATATTGTAGTTGTAGGAAAACGCCGAATAATTTTGGGATTTTGCAATTTTTTAAAATTTAGAGTTCAACTAAAATGACCTCTGAGATTTATTTAAGCTTTCTTTGCTGTATCCGAGAGAACAAACATAAATACAAAAATTTAGATCCATTTCTGAAAAAAAATGTGAAAATACTGACGCTTAATGCAAAGTACCGCCAAAATCAACATATCCGTCCCCAACTCATAGGGCCATCAATACGGCTAGATCAGTGCTTGCCAATTCAATGCTCTGTGACGTCACAGAATGTGCTCTCCTGTTCGGTTCGGAACCGCGGAGTAAAGGAAGTGGCCGACACAGTGGCGGGCGCAGTGTTCCAATGATGGAACGGATGTGGAAAAAGTTCCTTGGAAAATCAATAATTACGTTTTGTATATAGTAATTGTTATTAAAAATGTTTATGATTCAATAACAATATGGAAAATTAAATAATAGAAAAAACCTTATTACATAACTTAAAGCAATATCAGACTCTTTATGATAACCAGTTCTGCAGTTCAATTTCCATTCTATTTCATTACATTTTTGGAAAAGACAGTTTTAACATTTTTGGACAATATTATTTTATGCAATCTTATATAATATAACGAATTTATTTCCTTCTGAAACAATAAATAATGCTAACAAATAGGTACCCGGGAGGGGTCACGTGGGAGAATTTGGACTCTATGCTTGGTGATTTCATGTACTACAATTTTGTTTGAAAATGTAAATCCTCGTGATTTTCAAAACCTTTTTCATAATCTTCAATCTTCAAAATTCTTTACTCATCCCATGATTGTACGCTATCTGTCAATTCTCAGAATTTATTTTTATCTCGCGGTAGCAAAGCTAGGTAATGCATCTGTAATTTTGACTTTTTAACATACTGCAGTCCTTTCGAACACACTAAATACTTCGCCATTGTTTCAGTATCTACAAAAAGAAATCTTTCTTACCAAATCGAAAGGAAGTGAATGGGTGTAGTTGGTCCACCACTCCAAAGCTCACTGGCCCACTGCAAAGGTTTTGTCATCTGCGACTGCAGTCTGTCGATGCCTCCCTCCCCCCTTTGCTCGCAGGGCTTTTCCGAGTGCTTTCTCACGGAGGACAAGGCTGTTCCGATGTCACTTAGTCTCCAGTTGGCAAACGCTGGGCTAGATTGATCGAGAAATATTGATTTGGAAGAAAATTGTCTCAAAGATTTAGGCGCTAAGGCATTTTTTTAATATGAAGTTTTTGCCTAATTTGTGCTTGAAAATAATGCAATTTATTTGAAAACTTTTTCTCAGAAACCGCTCCAAATTTTTCTTCAATTTTCTCCCCACGGATAGATGAAGGAACCCTTAAAAGACTGGCACGAGTCTCATTTTCGTTAAACACACTGAATTTTCAAACATTTCAAATTTAAAAATTATGCGAGAAAGTATGTGCTGTTGAAGCACCATTAGTTTTGATAACAGAGAGTTACAATCCAAATATTCTCATGAAAAATCGCCACTTTCCGCTGCAGCATTACAATACTTCTCTTTACTAAGTAGGCACGTAGTAAACGAAAAAGTAACTAATGATGCTACAATTGATATATTTTCTCGCGTTATTTTTAAGTGTTCCGCTATATTGCCTAAACATACAAAAATGTTTTCAACCAGCACAAATTATTTTCGGCACCATGGTGCCAAAAAAAATGGAACTCATGTCCTCTGGCTTAACTCGCCGTCAGCCATACCACTACGCTTAGGTTTGAACTCGGACACAAGCATAATATATTTTATCGTCTCTTGAAGAGACTTCGGTAAGAAAATTTAAAGAAAAAAATTGGAGTGGTTTTTGAGAATTTTTTGAAAGAAATTGCATAAATTTTAGAAACAAATTACGTAAAATCCACTCGATTTTTTCAAATAATTATTTTAATTGTTAAGTTTTGAAATGTTAACTTTTTGCAATTTACAAAAATACGGAGAGTTTGTTGAAAATGCGACTAGCACCATATTTTTACTCTACATATGAGGAAAAAATATAAAGAAAAAATTTGGAGTGTTATTTGAGAAAAACTGTCTCAAATATTTAATTGCCTCTATTTCGCCAAATGTACACGAAACCTACTCAAATTTTCGAAAAATTGAACATGAACTTATTTGATGATCTGACATTACGAAACCTATTTCATTTAGGGAAAAATCTGTATCTTCAATATTATAGTTGTAGGAGAACGCTGAAAAATTGCATTTCCTCAATTTTCTAAATATCATGGATTTCAACGAACATGATACCTGCGCCAATCTCTTAAGAGTCCTTTGCGCTATTCAACGACAAAGTTAAATGAAACAATTTGGTGCCAATGTTTTTGAGGCTTCAAATAAAGTATCCTCAAAAATCAAAATATAATTTTGAAACTCCTAAAGCTCATTAAGTCCAAAAGTTCATTCAGATACATATACAGGGGAATATCACTTGTGGAGAAAATCGGCTGAAAGCTACAGGCGTTGTCGTTGACTACAAGACAGACGGACAAAGACAGACATTTTGCCTTCAATCGATTTTTTGGTATCAAGTACCCATAAAACATGGCTTCTGGCTACATGACCTGCTAGAGAAAGTAATTTTCTATATAATTCCACAGGATTTATCCAGTTTTTCATTCCCAGGGCCCGGCAATAAGTTTTTCTGCCGGAAGTCCGGCGGCTTCCTTTGTTACGAAGAACCTTCGTAAGGGTGAGAAAGTAAGAATGTAAGTGTTCTTCGTAGAAATGAAATTAATAATTTAAACTGAAAGATTATCTATCAATCTATATAAAACACTGCGATAAATTGCAGGACTAACAAAGAGATCAATATTCCGAGCACAAACATGCCTCTACGAACAAGTTTAATTTTAGAATACCATAGCAATGATCATTACTACATTGAAGACAACATTCAATTCATAAAATTACAAACCAAAATGACTAGGTTCGATCTACTGTACTCAGAATCAATGAATAAAATCTCTTTTCATATTGGCATTAAATGTCCTTTTGTCACGTATAGAATGGCGGCCTTTGTCGGCCCGAATAAAAATTCAATTTATTAGATGGAACTAATTTGGGTAAATGCTTTAAATTTAGCTTTCCGAGCAGCCGTATAAGGGACCACGCATTCTCTTCCTTTCACAGGCCAAGCCGACGAGATAGGAAGAGTTTAAAATAGTCTGCTGTTGATCACTGTTGAGTCGCAATTTGTTCTGGAAAATTTTCTTGTACAATGTTTGTCACAGAGTATTATACCACTAATTAATAATACATCAACTAATTGGCGAATTCTTAGCATTCGAGGTTTTTTGTCCACTTCGTAAAGTTGTTTTCATTTGGTGCATTGATATTTCGTCCACTTTTTTGCATTAAAAATATTTTCCATCAACACCATACGGCCACAACTATTTTGTCCATTTTCTGTCGTTTAAATTTTTTGTTCAACTTTTTTGAAATAAAAAATATACCACTAACAATGAATTTTGACCGAATAAAATTTAAAACAATTTAGTAATTAACACTCTGTTCATGTTTTCAATTTAGTAATTTACACTCTGTACTGTGGTTTTCATGGCAATGGAATGACATTTTACTCGGCAATGGCTTTTCACTTCTTTCGACTAAAAACAAAGTTATTTACAATAATTACTTATACCAGTTCCATCACTTGCCCCCAACCGCGTTAAGTAACGTGCGTCGTACATTAACACTTTATCTTACGTAAAACGACACACGAGCGCTCTGGCCGTTCCGCATATGATGTGTTAATCTACGATGCGCATTACTTAACGCGCATCAACGCAAAGCTCAAGTGACACATGCCTTAAGTTCGTTTAATTGTGCATGCGCATCAGTTGAAGTTAGAAAGGCGTAAAAGATTCTGAACAGATTTTTAAAGATTACTTAAAAGAATTTTGAACGCTGACATAGAGTTAAATCGAGAAACGAAGAACCGGAGTCGATTGAATAGGAGTCGGTCTGATGTTCGAAGTAGCAGTTGCAGCAGCACTGCATCTCACAATTCTACGGAGATCTGTGAAGGTAAACGCAATGAATTCATGGAAAGAGTTACTGTCAACGCGCGGCCGAATGCAGGCGAATATAGGAAAGATATGGGTTGGAAATTGCACGAGAACAGCAATAAATAGGACAAATTAAAGATGGGGATTTCAACAGATTTCAACACATACGAGTCTCTTCTTTGGTAAGGAGCATTTTCCCTTAATGGAATGTACGAACATTACTCCTGCTACTGCAATCGATACTCAAGAAATATATTAAAATACCCTTTATGACTGACGAATTCGAATTGAGCATAATGACAAGAAAATATGAGTATTTTAGTACCCACATAGATAAAACTTCTATAATATGAGTAGTACAATTCTGAAATGGTATAAATTCGTGTAAATATAAAAAGAGAAGTGGTAAATTTGCTAAAAGAACATTGACTAGCGTTGTCTTCACGATATACATTGCATAATGAATATAATTGAATTATTTATTTATTTTATTCCATTTGATACGTCACCTACAACTTAAAACTCATTAATAGAATAATAATTGTTATTGGTTTTATAAATATTTAAAGATTCCGTGAGAGTTTATGTGCAATAGTCCTGCTAGAGAGAAATCCACTTCTATCTAAACACTGCATTCCTCCATGTTTATGAGCAGAGAGGCTAATCATTTTCCCTTTGCAAATGGTCATTCTAATCATGAGAGATGTAACGTACGCCTATTGCAATACGCGCCAGTAACTGGGATGTAAATCAGGATTGGAAGATACCCTCTGTCACGTCTCTATTATAATTTATTTCCAAAGACAAACGGCATTGAAGCGGGCTGTCAGAGAATTTGAAACATGAAGGCTTGAAAGTGATATTAATTTCAAGAGCTTGGAATCCGTCCAGGTAGATAATTAACTGCAATTCATCTATGAACTAATCCCTATAACACTAGAGATAGCATGGCTATGATACCTTTATTTAGGTATGGCCCAGCAACGCTATATTTGATTATAGGCTCTTCGGATCAAACAAATAGGGTTGAGTGATTGAGCGATTTATTAAGAATAGTCTTTGCTGAAATATCCATGTAGGTATATCATTTTCGTTTTACAGTACAGATGAAAATGTGTTGTCGCAACACGTATTACTTTGCAGGAAGAGAGTGTATACAATATAAACAACAAAAACCACTAATATCTACGGCAGTTTGACAACTAAGTACAAATTTCTAATATAAAATTTTAATTAATTTTTACTATCTTGCTTTTCTAGGTTAAGGCAGGATTTAAGAGAAAATATTGTAATACTGCAGCAGAAATCTGCAATTTTTTAACAGAAAACTCATATTCTCGGGTTCTGATAATTAAAAAGTGGCTAAATCTTGTTCCTGCAGAACACGGATTATTTCCTCTCACACATTGTGTAGTCTGAATCCATGTTTGGTGGGTCATTGGTACCGAAAAATTGATTGATGGAAAAACTTCTGTTTGACTGTCTTTCTGTCTGCGGTCAACCTTAGAATTTTCTCCAAAATTTATATTCTCCGAACCATCTGAATGAATTCCATTGATTGATTGACTACTTCATGTTTCCGGGCGCGTCAACTGCTATGATCATTATATCCGTAAGTACAATGCATTATTTTATTACATTAGGTGGTGTTCCTCCCCTACGGGATGGCGAGATTCGGCGCCGACCAACGCCTCGGCTGGTATCTCCCACGGGCAAGGCCCCGCCCCAACCGCGACAAGCTCTTCGCTCCCGACTGGTCACCCCCGTGTGTGCTAGTGGAGTGCACGTAAGTATAAGTAAGGGGTGTAGATAAGACTGCCTGAGATGTATAAGTTAGGGGCAAAGATAGAAGAACTTTTTATTCTTCATTCATTCTCAAAAATTGTGGTATGGATTAAGAACCAAATGTCCCTGCAAAAATGAAGTTTTGCATTGTATTTGCTTACACTAGGAAGCTTCATCCCTTTTTTCGAGGGTACGTGGAAATCTTCAAAACATACCATATGGCTGGTACCACAGGGTAGTGAGAGATTTTGACTCACTAAAACCACCTCATTAGGCTTCTTCACCCCCACGAAACCTCCGTTAAGCATTACTTCGCGGGGGTGAATGGAGCATGCCCCCCTTGTATTTTGACATCATCCTAGGACGCCATTCTCGCCCGCTTCTAGAGTCTTAGCTTCTTATTTGGGCCACGAAGGCCGCCACTGCTTTCCACTTCTCCTTAGAAACCAGTATTCCCCTTGCGATATTCACAGGCAGCAGTTACTGACCGAGGTGCCGGCAGAGATGTGTCCGCTCTTCTTTGAACCGAAGGAGCTTCATCCCCGTAAAAAAGTATTTGCCCTTCTTGAGATGTAAACTCGAGTGCAACCGGTAGATGTTTTATTACCCACTCTCCTCGCTTTATGACAACAGAAATGTATGGTACCAATGTTGTAGTTTATAATGTTTTCAAACCTTTTAAAAGAAACTCCATCAACACACGATGCATACGATATAATTTATTTGCGAAAAAGGAATTTCTGTGTTATTTCACCTTCAGTGACTCTATACGCACTAGTAAGATTTTAAGACTTTTTTACATCTTTATTTGTGACGTGAAAACGAAGTTGTAAACAAAAATTCTGCTTAGCTGGACTTTTTTCAACTGCCGAGCCTTTTTAGTCTGATTTGACATTTCTATTACTCAGCTTCTATGGAAAGTATTGAGTTGCGATTAACAAAGCTGAAAGTATAGGTATTGTGAGAATAAATTGGAAATTTTGTGAAGTTGTTCGTCTCCGACATGCAATTGTGAAAGAAACCATACCTTCTTCACTACGCTCCTGTAGCTTAAAGTTTGACCTTATTCTACCGAGAGAAAAGAAGTTTCACTTCGAAACACTATTTCTAAGCAGGAATCAGGTATACCAATGATACATATCATGGATACTGTAACGTTGTATGTTGCTGGTATCCACCCTGCGAAAATATATTTATACTTGAATATTATTACTCCCTTATAAAGAATAAAAGTTAAAGTTCATATATAAGTCCCTTATAAAGATCAAAACCCAGTGGGTAAAAATTTCCGTGGCTCTGTATCTCATTAAAACTTCCTAACAATCACATCAAAGCTACTCGATTCATCAACAGATAACCAAGGCATACGCCCCACCTGCCTTCCCTCCCACATACGTCATTCATAGCTCACTACAGCACCCTTCCATAGTTAATATCCACTTCCCCTTTGCGTTCCCTTGACCCTTATCGACCTCAGACGTTTCCTCTTTTATGTTCCCTTCGGCAATTGTGCTCAGTCACTGCTTCTGGATGGGATTGTGGTTCAGATGGCTAATTCCCGCTGGTCCTTCGAATCTAGGAAATTATTCTCTTTGAGATTTACGTACTCGATTTGATGAAATCTGCTGCCAACCTAAAAATAGCTTTCACATGTTTTATCAACCATACTTTTCTGTGTCAATAGAAATGTAAAATAGCGGCGATGGAAGTTAGGTTAGTTTATGCGTGGATATGGTGCGTTACACACCATATTGGTTTCGTGAATATCACGCATGCCGAAGACCCGAGCCTCGCTGATAAAATGGAAATGTCAAAGGCGCCTTAAAATATCAACTGAATTATAATCTTCAATTCTTATAAAATTATGGTCCAACTAATGTTTATAATATGTGAGATTTCCTATTAATTCAAGGCAATTAGGATGGAGTGTTGATAGTAACTGAAAACTTAATACATAGATAATTTTTATTCTTTTGCAGAGTGACTACGTTTCGAAAGCAGATGAGCTTTTATCTTTAGATACATTTGAAGGTAAAGACAATAAAACCAATAAAAGTTACAAGATTATTTTAAATACAGCATAACAAACAAGGCAACACATAATACTGGTATAAGGGAGCTTGCCATTTCTTTTTAGTTACTAGTCTATTAAATAGATCTGCGCGATTACATACAGCTTTGTCGACTGACGCAAATTAAATGAGTAAAAATTAATTCAAAATATTACCATTCCCTGTAAGATGAATGTCTTCTGGTAGTAGAGGAAAGGAGATATTGTTTTATTGCCGCAAGGAAAGATGTTATTTCTAAAACATTAATTTTAAAATCAAAACAATACGACAAACGAAACACCCATTCTAGACATCGTGAATCAACGTCTGATCCACAACATTCGGTATATCTGTTTCGTCGAAACTTGACCGTCCAATTGTAGCGAAAGATTGAGTTCCCCAGCCATCCAACGCAGGTCTGCGAGGTTCGAGTTTCGCGACGGGGGCAGCGGAGCAAATCTCTTCCCGCGGGCGCGGGCGCGGCGGGGCGCCGTCGCGTCGGCATGGAAACACTGCGCGCCGCGTCAGCACGCCCACTTCGATACCTGGCCCGGCCCATGCCCTATATAACAAAGCCCACGCTGGTGTCAGCGCCCCCCCATACGCCACCGCCGTCGTCTCAGACCGCTCCGGGGGGGGGGGGCTTGGAGGCGAACGATCACGAAGGAGACACCGAATCCACTTGCACCCTGATCCATGCCTCCACTCGTAGCCTGTTTTCTTCTTCGTTATCCTAGACACTGGATGGAACTTTAAGCCTAGCTCCACATTAGGCCTCATTTCTTTTTAATGTTGTGCGTATTTCTCTCTCTTCTCCTTTTCTTCCTTCTCGGTACTTCATTCACCACCTTTTGTCCAATCCATATTCATTTTAATTTAACATAATTTTTCGATCCTATCTTTTCGAATTAATACATACATCTACCTGGAAAATAGTGTGAACTAGTGGCCTGCAGCTAGTGCAAACTAATTCTAGAGAAAATGCTGATGAACAAAACCAGGCCAAATTGTTTTCCCAAAAGTCGCCCGTAGCTGGTCAAGAACAGCAAATAAACACTCAGATTTACAGCAAAAAAATAAATATTCTAACAAAAATCGTCTTCACGAATATTGCATTGACATAGTATAAACACCAAGAATATAAAAAAGTTGCCGTTCTATAACGCACCACGTGAATAGCAAATGTTGAATGGCGGGCGATCTCTTACTTGGAGTCTTACTATCGAATGACGTCAGCTGTGTCCTAAGCAGTGGCGCACTGATAATTAGAATTTATTAAGTATGTGTAGTATGACAAAAATACAATCAAATTTTTTCATTTTTTAGTCAAAATCGAAACTGTTTCATTCCTTTTCTTAATGTTTCCGGAGTTTCTACGAATCTAACAAAACCATAGAAGCCTTTCACATGTCCGGAGACAGTTGTATATTTTTCTTTCAATTTTCCTGCACATTGAAAATTAGTAATACATCGTCGTCACAACTCACTCGCCAGTCTTCTACATCATCAGTCCTTTTATCATTCCGATTACCCACTTCTTCCTTTTCTCTCATTTGTTCATATTTTCTGTGCTCCACATTTCCGTGGATTTCACATCATCTTCAGACTCCGCCGCGCTCCTCCTTCCAGTCCTGCTCCTTTCCTTCGGTTCCTTGTATCTATCTTTATATATTCCTTTCAAGAAAAAAACCGACATGATGACTCTGCCCCGCTCGCTGTCTCCAATATTTTTGACTTCCTCCCTTCCCTTCCCAGCCCATTCTTGCCTCTAGGGCTTCACTCCACATGCTGGCCCCTCATCTTATGTCGGGGGTCCCCGACTGCACCCTCGCCTTTCACCTCCCCTACTCCATCCGCGCCTGGAACAAACAATTGCAACGCGTTTTTCGCCAAGTGTGTTCGCTTTGTAGCTTTGCGATATCGCGCGGGCGATGTGCGGACTTTGCACCGGCGAAACCTTTCTAAGCGACGCGCGCTGCGCACGGGGAGTGGTGAGGGCGAATGGATGGGTGCCGGGGGAGGGGCGAAGGGGGCGGGGCTGGGGCGGAACAGGGGCTCGCTTTTCAGGCGTTCGTGTGACGTCCTTTCGGTTCACGGTTGCCTCGCTTTGGATTTCTTCCGCTGTTCCGCGCCCAATAATTTTTAGCTCGCAGCGGTGATGCAAACTCGACGTCCGCGTGACTGGTGCAATGCTGGCACGAAAAGGCATCCCACAAACGTTGCGTTGACCAGATAGCTTGGGCCATTGGGACCTGCTTCGTTTGTATGTGCGTTGTGCTCCTTAGAACGTTTTTGTCTTATTTTATGTTTATTGTTTATTTCATACATCACAAGACAATCCAATGATCTTTATTAATGTATTATTGCCCTTGCGTCTTGAGCACAATTATAATGATGGTTATTACAGTAAGTGAGGAATAAATGTAAGGTTGAAAGAGAGGGAGAGGAAACAGAAGCTTTGGGGAAAACCTGTTATGAATCTCGTTCGCCCTCCATTCATTTCTCAATAAATAATCTGGATTTTAATTTCTGTATTTCGACAGAATATTATTTCTATCGATCACTGTACCATGGAGTCAAACGAGACACTCAAGAGTGTGTGCAGCATGAAATAACAGTTCACGATCATTTTGTGTTTTCAGAATAAATACTCAAAAAATAATTTTACTTATCTTGCTGCGAATTTGAAATTATTATTTATATTCGTTGGTGGTAGGAGAAATCTTGTAGGAATCCATCCATCATCCACAACAATAGCAACAATATTATTGTTGTGGGTGGATATCCCTATCACTCTTTAAATTATTATTTATTATATACTCTCTACAATTAAATTTATTATTTATTTATGGGCTGGATTCGCAGAGAATTATTCAATTTATTGAGTGGAAAATTCGTGAAACTGGAAACCATTTTTACTCCAAATATGAAGTCATATTGAACCCTGTCAACCCTATATGGTTATGTGTTTACTGTCAAAACGCAGCAGATAATCCTGTTGACTAATACAAAACATTCAAACCCAGATGAGCAGATATATTTAATTATAAATTTCAGTAGTGTTCACTCTTGTTAAAAAAACTGAAGAAGTACTTCATAGAAGAGATATTTTTAAAAAAATGAAGCAATATCAATTAATATGAATAAATTAATTTCTGTAATAAAAATACACAGTGTAAATTTACAAATATATTAAAATGTGAAGAGTGGGCAGAGTTTAACTTACTTTCAGCATTACTTTCAGCAACTTAATTTCAGCATTTTACATTGTCGCTAGCACCGAGTAACATGTAGTAACTAAGTAACTAACCACTAGTAAACAAGATGGGATAGAACTGAGGTTCACTAAAGATTGTTTATTTGTCACTTTGTCTTGTAGGTTTCATTATTTTTAGGAAGCTGAAAATCCTTGACTTTTTATATGATACGCTTTTTGTTCAAACTATGATGCGATTTTAGACAAATGTTTGATAAAATTTGATTTGTTACTGAGTCTTTGATTTTGAGTAAAAATATTCGGAACTATTCACTAGAAAACGGAAATTCATAATAAATTTGGAAAATATTTGTAGAATGTCTCTTCTATGCCAATATATTAAACTATATTATACTTCTGCCTGTATTTATAACATACTTTTCTGCTATTGTAACGGCCCGCGAAATTTGAGCAAATGGAGCAAGATAGAAACTGGTTTTCTTGAACACTATTACCTATGGTTTATGAATATGTTGCCACAAAAGTTTTTCGGAAAGAATGTCCCCATAAGCTATAAAAAAATTAAAACTTGTGCCACAACACCGTATATTTTTTCGCAATATTTCTAACTGCTCCGCTACGAAATCAACGAAAATTAGTCCCACACCATTCTTTTCAACGAAAATGAGACCCACTCCATTCTTTTTCCGTCCCTTGTTTAATTCATGGTAAAATTTAAAAAAAAATAGACAAATTTTAAGAAAATGTTATTTTTATAATTTACATTAATTTTAACTAGAGATTAAGTTAAAACTAATCGTTTCTTTGAAAATGTGACCTTTTGTAAAACAGTTTGAACACAGTTTTTAAACAGTTTGAAAACAGTTTTTTGAACACAGTTTTTAAGGACAAAAAATCGCTGTCTTTAATTTTGTAGTTTTGAAATGATAACTTTGTACAATATTCGAAAATATGGAGAGTTCGCCGAAAATGGGACTAGCATTACATTTTTTTCAGTCCCTTGGTACATATGACGGAAAAATTTAAAGACACTATTTGCAGCGGTTTTTGAGAGTTTTTTTTTAAGAAATTGCATAATTTTCATGCACAAATTACGCGAAATCTACCCGCTTTTTTCAAAAAAATTTACATGTGATTTTCTAATGAGCTAATTTTTTACAACCAACTTTGTCTAACGCAAAAATCCCTATCTTCAATTTTGTTGTTTTGAAATGTTAACTTTTTGAAATTTTTGAAAATATAGAAGTTGCCAAATATATTACTTGGTCCAAGTTTTTTTTTCTGTCTTTTAAACGGTAAAAATGTGGCGTTTGTCCTATTCTCGGTGCCCTGTCAGTATTTTCGAAAATTGAAAAAATGGAAATGGTAAATTCGAATTTCCTGTGCTTCGTTTGAGGCGCTGCCAGTCTCTGAAAGTAATTTGGGAAGTTCATGAAGACAGTTGGATATTGTCAGAATCCATTCTCGTTGTTGGGACATGTTATAGCTGTATGGAACACCATTTTAAGTGTAGTTTAATTTTGTGTTGGCATTTGCGTTAACAGAATTATTTATCGTACCTAATGTTCTAAGATGTAATGAGTAGAGACTGAATTTCCATGCATATGCATGTTTTTATTTATACTTTCTGAAGCTCTCAAAATTTGTAATTATATCTTTCTTGGCAAGTTCATTATAAAAATGCATACTTTTTCCTTGCATGTTTGAGTGATTTGGTAGATATTTTAGAAATTCGTGCCTAATGCGTGTTTGGACATTTGTTTCAAATGATAGTTAAAATTGTGTGTGACTTACTATGAGGAGAAGTGTATTCTGTGCACGTTTTCTTAAATTCTACGATCGCTACTCTAAACCATAAGCATGTTGAATTATGAATACTGATAGAAATGATCGTTTATGCCAAGAATTGTTTCGAAAATATTAGCTAAGCATGCGAGTCGCCAATTGTTTTAACACCGCGCTGGCAACAATGCAATGCAATAACGCCGCGCTGGCTCAGTAGAATCAACAGCTGCCACCACCACCGCCACTGTCGCCATCGCTGGGACGTATTATTAACTTCTATTTTTTAAGGCTAAAATACGTACAGCGAGCATAGCCCTTTTTCTTGATCCTCGAGCTCCCTAGTCCTCGCTCAGTCCGGCATAGCACAGCCCTGTAGAAAATATGAGCTCCACTCGGAACGTCACGTCTCAGTATGCAGTGCTGCCCACCTTCTTCCTTTCCAATGCGGACTTCCTAGTTATCGGTCTCTCTTTCTATCGACCTGTGCATACCATGTTCCTTCTTCTTACTCAATTATTTCTATAACTATTAATTATTTCTTCAGAATTTAAAAAATATTCCGTTGTTTCTCATAGCTATCTACTCCGAGACGAGTTATTACGCCGAGTTTTCTGTCAGTTAAGTTGACAGCTCTGCACTGCCGTGACGTAGACAGAACCCGCGTCTCCCAGTACCCTCCGCTGTAGAGTATCAAGAAAAAGTGCGCGATTAGTATATAATTGCCGAATCTGTGTTGATATAAATCATAATGTTATAATATATTTTATAGTCATTTCTGCATTAGAGCAAAGTGGGCTTATAAATTTTGTAAAAATCTGATTCTCAATAACACCCGAAAAAATCTGAAATTGCAAATTCAAATTTCACATCGATTTTGCTGAAGGGTTTTGTGGAAAAGGCCGAAATATTAAATTGCAATGTAAATGCATTTTACGCATACCTTACAAATATTGCTAGAAAGTACGTGCTGTTGTAGTACCATTAGTTTAATATTTTTATGATCTTATAATGTAGAAATTGGAATTTCATCACATTTTTCAAGCAATTTAATTACACAAAATTGGATTTACTTCACGGTCATTATCTTACAATGTCTCAAATTTCTTTATTGTTCATCCTTCAAATTTATGTTTTCCATCAAATAAAACAACTACTAGTTAATATCTAAAACTAACAATATAATTATTATCCTTTTATAATATTGACAATAAATGTTTCAGATTAAAGGATCATTGGATAAATGCAGTATTCAAGCAAAGACCCTCTGCCATCACTGCCAGACCTGCCGACATCCGGTTCGTGCCCCGTTAGCTACCATGAAACTAACTCTCATTAGGGGAGACGCTCCTGGAACGCAAGCACGAAATATATTTTGAACTCTATCCCTCGTAACAACCCGTCATTCTCTTTTCTTTTCCCACTATTTTTCGCATTCTTCTCTCGGGCCTTATTATGAGGTTTTAGCTCAATTGTAAGCAACATTGAATTATTTTCGTGGCGGCAGCCGGCGCGACGCGACGGCCAGCCTCTCCGCGAGAGAATTAGAGGGAGGCGGCCCCGCGGACCGCGCTGCAAATCAGAGACACGCGCCCTTCCTTCCAATCCCCCAGTATTGCCAGAACCCGCGAAATTGCCTCGCTGGCAGAACCTTCTTAAAGGAGAAAACTCATTCCGAGCCGCGGGGCCTCTCACCGTATTAAACACGCGGAATTTTGTGATTCAAGCCATTCATTTGGAAAACCTCCGTTATTGTGGCGCGCGATCAACTAATTTCCAAGCCCACCGCATGTAATATAAATAGAGCGAAAGTATTATTAATTTATGTTACGGGCAGTCATTTTAATCCCAATCACGCATAATATCTCACGCGCTCCACACCATCGATATTTAACGCGCATCCCTTGCCTCACGGCAGGCGCGCGACCTCATGCCACGCCCCTCCGGCCGCCGCGTCGCGCCGCCTCTTTCCGCTTCTGCGCCGGACGGGCCAACGGCCCGATGTTCGCCCACGCCCCTTCGAAAAAAACAACACGACTCAATTTCATTCTTGTCAATATATTACTATTTGTGTTTTTTTTAATTTCTGGGTTTTTATGCGCGCCAAAATATTGAAAATATTGGTTATACATTATGTGCCCTTAAGGGAAGCGTAAAATACACAAGCTTGGCTTTTGTGTGAGCACGAGCCGGAGTGTGAGGATTGTGTATGTTACCCCGACTTTGCCAGCGGCTTTGCTGTTTGCCATGGAGTGACGTCAAGGGAATTTCTTGTGAGGCTTGGCAGCAGCCGTTGCGACGCTTGACATCTGCTATGCAGCGCCCGCATTGTTTGAATGCTCACTTCATAATTCACTGAAATTGTACTCGTTTCATTTCCTTCTAAAGCGGAAATTTCAAATGATTAAAAACACGATTAATTTTAAAACCACAATTTAAATACGTTATATGCACTGGGCAGCGTTTCGTCTTTCTTTTAAAACCTGTAAAATTATACTGTTTCCTAATTCGCTTATTATCTGACTGCAATAACTGAAGGCATACAAATAAAATTGAAGCGACTGTCCATCATTCCAAAATAACCGCCTTAATAAACTCATGGTTATTTACATGATACAAAAAAAATTGTCTTTACGGTCTTGACTCTTTGTCCTGGCTAATCTAGGGAACTTCTAAGCTGTTTTCCGGGGGACTTCCGCTGAAAAGTATTTCTGAAACACAATGTATTCTATTAATAAAATAGTAATATAATAACATTCCTTACGGGTGACACGAGTCTATGTTCTGAAGTCGTATTCTATTAAACGAGAGCTTTTAGATCATTACCATTTTAGGAAGATTAACTCGTATCAGTATCCATACTCTGTTGCACAGCTGGCCAGAAAAGTTTAGAATCTCGAAATACATGTAAATATAATTGACATTTTTATAATCTATACAAAATAGTAGCATTGGTCTAAATTTTCTCTTTGTTAATAACCACGTAACAATATTAGAATGTTTACTTAAGCATTATAGCGAGATATCGTACAATTCAGGGCCGTTCAAACGGGACTTTAAGAGTGGAATTAAAACAAAATGTGAACATGGATTCAGCCAGTTAAAAATAAGATTCAAACGTTGCAATTTCCACACAATGTTGCCGATTCGGTCGAAAGCAATTAACCATTTTAGAATAAAGTTCTCAAAGCTCGAAATTAAAATGTATGCAACAACATTTTATGCCATTCTTGAAAATACGTGAGCTGACTATCTCCGTACAATTATTACAAGTGTCGTGTTTTTTATCTTTACGATACAGAGTGATTCCAACAGTTTGCAAACACTTAGTTCAAAATACAGCCTCTTCTTTCTTCCATGAATGTTCTAGTGGGAATTTCTCGAATGTGACACGACGATAGTGTAAATGTACTTTGACAAGAGAATGTTACTTTGTTTCACAAACTTTTATTGGCGCATAAACATTCATAGCATTGCAGAATTGCACTATGTTATTTTCGTAATATGCACAGAGTGAATAGAGTGAAACAGTTTATGTTTATCATCGGTACATATGTGAAACACATAAAACATACGGTTTTATCCTCAGTGCGCTCATCCTCCTGCGTTACTTCCCTGTTTACTAGTTAAAATATAATACTATCTAAAAATATTTATTCACTTAACGAAGGATGCTACAACAGCACATAAATTTGTTTATTATTGGTATAACTTTATTACAATTTTTTTTGAAAATTTTAAATTTCAAATGAAAATGGTATTTTACAATTGAATTCAGTGTATTGTGTTCTCTTCTTAGTAGAGGTTTAAATTTTAAAAAAATACTCAATTGAGATAAAAACCAATACGCTACGGATGTCATGAGAAGCCGCTTGTATCAATGGTAACTAGGTGTCAGAATCATTCCATTTCTGGCGCTATAATGAAACATTAACGTTGCGGTCTTTCCAATACAACAAGATTATAACTCAAAATTACGGGTAAAATTCTCATGTTTTTAAGAACGGCAATTAAAATGACTTAAAAATCAAATATTAAGAAATAAATTACATTAAGAACTAAAGGATTAGCTTTAATAATCTGGTTGTAGAAAAGTGTGTAAACAATGTTGAACATTTGCAATTTTCGACTAACAAATGTTTAGTGGAAATCCAAACTATGTCATTATTAAGAGATGCACAAGCGATACACCTTGAGTTTGATCGAAACATCTAAAGAAACTGGTAGTGCTAAAACAGTAATATTTGTAAGATTGTGTATTTTTATAATTCTGCTTGGATCAGTGAAATATTGTTTCCATCTTGCGAAAATCATGCACCCGAGAAGCCAACCCAGGAATATAGGTTTAGTAAGAAGCAGTGTAATCTGCTAGGCCACTTGGCTAAGGAAGGAATTTTGAAGAAAACAGGTAATTATTATCTATCTCCAACAATGTAATTGGAAGGTGTTGGAAGCATTTTAAACTTTTTTGATTAGTGGAAAATTATATTATCTGAATAGAAAACGCGTCATTTTCATCAGCGTGCTTCGCTCTATCGGAGAAAAACATTTAAGCTGGTGATGCTAGAACAGCACATACTTTATCACATTATTTCTAAATTCGTTATTTTCAAGAATTTCGAGAGTTCAACAAAAGTAAAATCCGCGTCATTGTTGTAAGCATTCCTTGTTTTAACCGAGAAAAAAATACAGAAAATTTTGAGCGGGGTCTGAGAAAATGTGTTTTTTACATATTGCATTAATTTACTCACATATCACACGAACACTTCTCGTTTTTAAAGAAAATTATAAATGACATTTTTAAAGCACTGCGTTTTTAGAACAGATATTGTTTAAGGCAAAAATCTCTATCATGAAATTTGTAATTTTGAAATGTTAACATTTCGCATTTTTCAAAAATAGTGTTCGCTGAAAATGAGACTAGCACCAACTTTGTACCGTCTTTTGATGCATACGAGGAGAAAATTAAAAGAACAAAATTGAGCCGCTGTTGAGAAAATAATTGTTTAACATTTTAAAAATTGTATATATTTTACACAAATTTTCGAGAAAACTACTCATACGTTAAAAAAAACATAATCATATTTCAAAATTTGCCTTCAAAGAACAGATTTCATTCAGGAACATTTAATATATTAATTTTCAATATTGTAGTTACAGGGAGACAACGAAAAAATTTGACATTTGCACTTTTCTCGAAAAATCAATCGAAGATTTCAGCGATTATGATATCTTCACCGTTCTCTTAATCGTCCTTTATGCTATCCGATGACAAAACTGATCAAAAAATTTAGAGCCATTTTTGAGAAAATTTTGAAAATGTTGAGACCTAATGTGAAGTATTCCCGAAAATCAATATATTCGTTTCAAACTCGCAGGGTCTTGAGATCTTTTCAATTGATCATGGAATATCAACTTTGGAAGAAATAGGCTGAACGGTTTAGGTACTTAAGCAAGTACTTCCGATATTTTCATTGTCAACAAAACTTTAAAAACATTTATCTCCCATCATCAATTTTACTTTCTCTTACTACGTAGTACTTACGTAGTAAAGAAAAAGAACTGCAACGCTGGAGCTAAAAGTAGCTATTTTTCGACAGAACTTGTATTGTAAGTTCCTCCTACCGAAAAAGTGGGTAAATATTGCACCTATATGTAAAATTTGTTTCACGTAAGATGTGACCCGCAATACCAATCTCCCATAAACCACCCGCCATACTTACTACATTGGCTAAAGGACTTTTCATTAGAATTTAAGTTGGAGGAGGTAGGAGCCAACCCCAACTTAAATCCCCCATGTAATGAAAGTATATCAGTTGGTGACTTTTTCTTCGCTGGAGATTGGCATGCGTGCTGTCAGAATTAATGTGTGCCAACTGCAGCCGTCTAAGCGGCAAAACGCTGCGTTGAGAGACGCGAGCGAGCTCGATCCCGCATTTATTTAAAAGCTATTACGTTGCGTTCCCAGCATGCTATTTGTTTCCGAGGGGAACTTATATTGTATAGTGTGCGTGGTATTATCATCAATGTCTTGTAATACGAGAAATAACTCTCCAGTTAAGCAGAAAATGTGGGCCTTAACGAATGGGAAAAATTCTTCTGAAAGTATATAAGTGCAAGAGCGGAAAAAATTATCGAAAAGAAATACAACTTCCTGAGAGCAGCGTCATAACCAGAAAAGCGAAAATTGTAAGGGGTAAGCAATTAATGTCACAATATTATTGACTTCTTATTGCATGCCATAAGAATTAGACCACGATGAACATGTCTGATGGAATTATAATTATTTTTTCTTTCTATATTACAGAGACCTTGTAAATCCATGGCTTTTTAATCAACAAATGAAAATAAAAGGAATCAACAAAAATATGTTACGGCATGTCATGCCCGAAATGTGGAAAAATTCAGTGGAAGAAGGATACAGAATTGTTGGCATTGCAGAAACTTAACCTTAAACAGACACCTTGAAGCAGCCACCCAAAATCAAATTAAGAGTATATGTTGGTTCTCACTGTGAGAATGTCAGAGCTGGAAATTACTGGATTGGGAATTTAAGACAATTTCATTTCATTAAAAAATTATCTCATTTTCAGCCAGTTGTTCCCGACAGCTTTATTTTGTCTGTTTGGTTCAAGTACGGTGTCAAAGTAAAGTGATTGATTTCTTTCGTGTTTCCGGGCGAATCAACTGCTTTGGTCATTAGACCTGTAAGTGTATTGCATGTTTTTTCTCGGAAAATGGCGGTAACTTCCCTCGCTCCATGGCGAGATCCGGTGCCGACCTACCGCCGGCTAGTGGGGTTTCCCCCTCCCACCAGCGGGGCACCGCCCCAGCCGGGACAAGCACCAAGCTCCCGAGCGGTCTCCCGGAATATGTGGTAGTGTAGTGCATGTAAGTGTAAGTGTGTGTGTAAGGGGAGAGGATATGACAAGAAAAAGGAAGGACAGATTGCGCGCGGTCTGTGACCCGTTTTGTGGGGTACTGCTCCGGCATTCGCCTCGCGTTGATCGGAGAAACCACGGAAAACTACTGATCAGCGCAGCAGGCCGCTAGAATTCTCCTCAAGACTGTGGTATCCCCCCAATCAGAAGACGAAACGGAGTTACGCTCCGCCGCGCCGCTAGTGGGCGCCACCTCTGCTCACTGGGCGGGCGGATTGACAGACCCACCCCTCTGCCGGCTAGCTCAGAATGGGTTTTCAAGGTGGGCGCAAAATAAAAAAATACAATTAGAATAGCGGGGATCAGGGTCATGTGGGCCGTTGTGGATTGAATACACTTACACAGAAACTCAAGTCGAATCACTTTCCACTTACTTAAGTATATTCTAATTAAATTGCTGTTACAGTAAATGAACATAAAACACTTTACATATACAAGAATTTTGTCTTGCTGAAAAAAAAAAAAACAACTTACACTCTTAATAATTAACTACACTGTTTCCTTTCTCTCATTTAAATCAATTTCAAAGAATACTTAAAACTTTGCCTAATCATTCCAGTCGTAAATTTCCTAGTTGCAACTTTACAATTAGCTAAGTTTTTCTTGAAAGAAAAGATTGATTCTATTTTTCACAGAATATCGGTATAAAGAACCTGTACTAATACTTTCTTTCCGAAACAAATTATTCCTTCTAATATCTACAAATTGTTCAAGTTGGCACGACCTTACTGTGTCTTCTCACGGCGTAGAGAAATCTGCGGCGTCGACTCTTCCAATCGCTCGATGTCCTTGTCCTTGCAGCTCGGTCGGGAGCAAAGCCGCCCCTCTGCAGAACCGCACGGTCGCCCCTTTCCAGTACCGTTGTTCAACTCACGATGTGGCCTCCGTCTCGTTTTCCGTTGATACTCTTTTCGTATTCTTTTATAGAATGTAACTAGCTTTTAATTCCATATTTAAAAGAATCTACAATACGACAACTGAGTCTATTGTATAAGAAGAATAAATATAAAAATAAAAAACTGCAAAGAAAAGAAATGAATGGCCTCGTTAGTTTCATGCTATTCACACTCCTCTCTCTTACAAAGATTTTAAATGCGTCACTTATACTTTCATCCTTTTCCTGATGAATTGTTTTAATGCATTGTAATATGATAATTACCTCCTCGAATGTCTTGAAGAGTTTTTATCGTAGATGCAGTCCTGAAGTCCGTAGCAGTACGAGGTGCCGCCTTCTCGTGATCGGTAGGTCCTCACTCTCCAGCTGTTACTTCAGAAAAGAAAGCTTTCTTTCTCCCGACTACCGGTGTCGCATACCTTACCGAGACGCTCTCTTACGGATATAGTTCGTAGTTTCCATTTTCGGATTGTATTCATGCGCGTTGGCGCGCGTTCAAACAGCTTATCTTATTCTTGAATATTGATGTGCTCCGTTTTCCGAGACCTCGGCAAACGGATGGTCACAGCTTCAAAAGGAATCTATTTTTTATTCGTGTGTGGGTTGGATTTTTCGAAGTTTGTAATGGGATGCTGTCTGATATGTCTGTTAGGTTTTGGTGGTAGAAGTTGTGTGGATATTTGAAGTATTTGGTTTATTATTGTATTGATGTTTAATTTGAATGAAGTTGTTTATTACTTATGAACCAGGGGGCATTTGTGATTAATTTTAAAATATTTATTTTGCATAATTTGAATTTTATTGACATTTTAGCTGCGTTTGTCCATATAAAAGTAAAGCAGAAGTGGTCTGATTATTGTTTAGTATAGTGCCACTGTTTGTGTATGACAGAGATTTATGTTTGTTGAATTTGCTCAGAAGGGGGTGTTGTGGCTGTGTGGAGGGAGACGGATGATTTGGGCGCGAGGGGGGGGGTGATGTGATCCATCTGCTTGCACGTCTGGGGTCCTTTAGAGGATGATGAGAAACAAAGGAACATTTTATTGACGATTATCCCGATAAACTTTAAACGATAAGTATATGCGCTATTAGAATAGTGAGTTGTCATCCTCTCCCTCTGTTGTTTTATAAATTTTTATCCCATAGGCAATAAACTTCGCGAGCAACGGCTTGACCTTTATCACCAATCGTGGAGTCAATAATATCCCTTCCTTTCTCTGCTTCATTCTTTCTCATGGGAAGTCAATAATGTAATAATTATATATTAATGCAATATTTGCTAGAAAATTTCTAAAAAATGGTTTTACACAATTCAAACAGATTGTTGTAGTTTGCTTTGCAATGCGAGTAAATAATTATATCGTAAAATTATTTGTTTTAGAATATAAGAGCATATTTTTTTTATTATTCTTTTTCTTTTATACAAGTAAGCTCAAATGACATTTCAATACTCATCTCATTAAATCAATCATGTTTTTAAATTTCTGTGTCGTAACGAAGTTAACACTACCATTTTACAAGCACGTCTAAAGAATTAGGAATACGCTGACTCGCGAAGCGAACTTCAGTAAACGTGAGGAAATCAGTTTGAAAATTTCCGACTCCTCCTTTCTCAGATCTTTTGCTTCCAAGGAGCTCTCCCATTCCGACATCTTCCTCCAGGAAATTAGAACGAAATAAAAAGTTCGTTTGTAGTTGGTCCTTTATTTCAAACTTGCTTTATTCAACTCCACTCGGGGTTGTAGTTAAGCAGTCGCAGACACCGAGATGGGCAGCAATTTGGGGCGAGCTTAACGCGATTACGAGGAAGCAATTTCCTCGGCAGTATCTTGCAGGGAAATCCGAGATGGCTGCCGGAAGACGGGTCTTTCACCGCCTCCACTCCCACCACCATCCTCGACTCTTCTATCCCGCGTGCCAGACTGCCTCGCCTCGGATCGCCCTGATGAGCGTCCTGCCATTTTCTTACGCCCTACCCTCGTGCCCGAGTAGATCTAGATAAATCGATACGTTGAATTCAGACTGTCAGCAGGAGAATTCTAGCGGACGGCTGCTCTGATCAGTAGATTTCTGTGGTTTCTTTGATCGATACCAGACGAATCCCGAAGCAGTGTCCGAACAAACGGGCCTCGGACCGCGAGCGATCTTTCCTTTCTCTTCGTTATTCTATCCTCTCCACTTACTACTCATACACTCTTACACACATCACTTACATGCACTTCATAACCATGCGGCGGCGATTGGTGTAACGGTTAGCATATCGGATTGGATTTTTAAGGGCGAAAAAATCCTTCGTACGCCTTCCTTCGGAGGGGAAGTAAAGCCGGCTGTCCCATGTTAGTAGATTTACTGCATGAAAAAGATCCTCAAGCCTTAATGATGCCTCTGAGCTAATTTCAAATCGCCTGTTTCGTCGCCCAAGTAATACCTTCTTTCTCCCACGGTTGGTGAAAGGAGCGTAACGAAATTTGCGTGGTCAGACGGAAGAGGCTCGTCATGGCCTGAGTCTCGCCACGTAAAATAAGGCACATTCAATTCAATCAATTCAATTCGTTCAATACTCGTCGAGTCATGTCTTTAGAGCTGGTAGCGGAAGGGACAGTGGCCTACTGGAGATATGCCGGAAATGGGAACCAAGGCAGGCCGACGTGTAGATTGGCGCTCGATCTCACAGTCTAGCGGGGTAGAACACTGCCACCTCGCGCGTTTAACATGGACAACACGTACGAGAGCATTCATCAAAGCAGTTGACGTGCCCGAAAATGCCAATCATTTAAACAATGAAATCAATACACTCCTTCCCACTTCCACCGCTTTTCCTTCCCGCCCTGAGCCACGTTTACCTTTGTCCGTTCACGTTTTCTCTTCTCTCCCCTCTAGTCCCCGATTTGCCCCCTCCAACTCGTCTCGAGCCCTTCCACACAAAGTCATTAGGGCCCGACTTCGTTCCAAATTTGTACTTCCTGTCCTCTCCCAGTCCTTGAGCCGTTGGTTCGCACGTCCCTTATTCCGAGTCACTTCTACTCATCTCGTCACATCCCGTTCCTCTCTGGACCACCTGACCTCTCACGACCTTTGCTTCACATTCCGCCCGCCCATGTCCCACTTCGCCTTGTTCAATGGCATTGTTTTGTTCCAAGCCTTCGTTCTCGACTCAAACTGTACCCTTCACGCCTACTACTGTCTCGTCTCGCCCCCCCCCCTATTCCAAACATTTGATGTCCCCATTATAATTCTATGCCCCATAATAGAGGAATTATTCCTCCTCATCTCATAGTCATCTCTCTTCAGCATGATACCTCGCCCTACTTCAACCCAGCTCGTCACATTCTTCTTCACTCCACCTTTCGTCACAACTCGTGCCGACACAACTCGTGGGTACATAATTCGTGACGACATAAGTAAGTCACCCAAATGAAACTTGATCTAGCCCAACTTAGTCTGAAACAGCATGACCCCAGCTGTTCCGTTCTCTCGATCTCCCCGTACTCGTGTGCCATCGGTCCGCTATACTTATTCATCCTCGAATAGTTCTGTGCGCCTCCCTCTCATTCCCAAACATGGATTTTCCCCTTCACTTAATAAATAAAATTAATTATACAAACTTTTGCAAAGTAGAAAGCCATTGTGATCTAAAATTTTGATGGTATTGTTCAGTGTAATTGGAACGAAGATTATTTGAAGTAATGGTACACAATATCATAAAATCTGATGGCCAAATATTTATGTACGTAAATTCAGATTTCTAACTTTAAACTTTTTTCATTTGTGGAATAGCTTAATGAAACTTTTATCACTATTTTGTCAAAAAAGTAATGTTCTGTCCACTTCACTACGCAGGAGCAATTTGGTAGGTGCCATGTTCAAATTGTGCATTATCATGAATGCTATACTATAACCGCCACACTTTTTACGACGCTACAAACGTACCCTAACTCGCCCTTCACACAAGCATCCTCCTTCATAGCAACGTGGCCTAATCTGAAATATGGCTGAAAAAGTTTGACGCCTGATCTCCACGACCGAGCACCATTTCAGACGCAAGCAGACCCTCACCAATTGACAGAATTTTCACCGGCCCTTTTCGTCAACGTGTTTATCACAACGCAGCATGGGACTCTCTAGAACGATCTGATGAAATGTGCAAGATCAACGGTGATTTCTGACGATCAAGTGGTCGAGATCGCTAAGGCAGTAATGTCGTAGCGATCTCGGACCGAAGGGTCGCGGGTTCGCGCTTCGAGCATGGTGGTATTTGCATTCGTCCTTACAGCCCTTATCATCACCATATCGTTTCATCTTCATAGTTACCGTGCCGTTAACTCCAATAGTGGTCGATAATGACCTAGACCTTCGACCTTTAATATACCGATAATGCGACTTTTAATAACAAAAACAGTGTTTTTGGAAGTCATGTAAATTGTAATCTGCGTTTAATTGCCGCGAGGCGCAGAAAATACGCCCGCGCGGCTAGTGGGATGCAGCTGTGCGCAGCTAATCTAGACAAACAAAGTACATTTTGCTAACAGAAACTTACCGTGCAAGCACAAAATTCGGTTTGCCGACAGAAAATATCGGAATGGAACTTTATTTTCGATGTTCGTGTTTCAGTTCAGGTTTCGTGTTTCAGTTCAATTCATGTTTCAGTTCCGGTCGTTCCGGTATTAGAATGATATCTTATTTGAGCTCCACTGGAGCGTTGTTCGAAGTTTGACCGTAGAGCGGCAAATCGTAAGTGTTTCAACTTTATCGTGAGTTGAGTTGCTTTGCTTGCAGGAAATTGTTAACTGAAGCTCAAGTTGCCTGACCTGGAGATCAAGGAGCCAAACTCCCCCGAAGCAAGAAGTGAGGCGGTCGTTCTTGGACTGGCAAAGAGGGAGAAGAAACTTCCAAAGGACTTTGAACGTCGGACTATCGGAGTAACCTTCGAAGCCAAATGGTATATCATGGCTTATAGTGGCAATTATCTGCCAATTTAAAAGGGACTTTATTTACATTCCACTGCCGTTTATTCAGATATAAAAAGAATCAGTGTTTCCGATGTAATGGGAAAAATAATATTCTAAGAAAGAACGGGATTTTTTTAAGAATAATTCCACTCTCCGACATTTTAAGGAAGTGTTTTGTTCACTTGCGAAGACATCATTTACTTAAATACGAGAGATGAAACAAATACAAACTTTCAACGGCAGAGTGTTGTAAGTTGTTGATTCATTAATGCATTGTGAATCGTGCATTATATACATATTTGTTTTATGTACTTCACACAGTAAAAGGATTCACGTACAGCGGAGTATTGTGTTAACTCGTATTTGGAGCAGGAAAAAACGTACCAATACAAAGATCAAAATATATACTCAAAATATTCGAAAATGTTTTCAGTGTAATTATTGAAAATGCGCATATATCAGAAAATGTCAGGTTTCAAAATATTGTTTTATTAAGTTATTTTACTAAATAGGAAATTTAATTAACTATTCATTCAATAAAAAATAACGTATTTCATTTTTTCTAAGAATTTATGATGGAAAGCATTTCATTACCAGGTGAAATTGTTAATCAATTTCTTTTACATCGTGACGAAATATTCTGCGATCAAGAAAATGGGAGTCTGGGAATAAGCACCTACAAATATAACTTACCCGTAGATGAATTATATAAATATTTGTTTTATTACATATTTATGTTAAGCACTATAACTTTCTCAGAACTTAGGAGCTGATATTTTAGAATAATCCTCACACTGAACTCTTCTGTGTGAAAACCAGTTACTACAAGATAAATAAAATTAATAGCACCCCACAAAATAGCCCCTGATTCCTCAAAATATAAGTGTACTATCCAACAGTCTTTTTCTAAAATTCCTTTACGGATAATTTACATCTCACTCTTCATGTCAACAGAATTAGTCTTTCAGGACACGAAATCTTCTCCGATACAATTACTAGCGTTGCAACAATAGCACAAACTTTTTCGCATTATTTGTAACATTTGCTATTTTCAAACATTCATCAAATTCATCATTCAAGAGTTCACCAAATATCGAACAATATCTATTCTTATAATCGTGCTTCGCACGTACTCAGTCAAAATATACTGAAAAAAATATGGAGCCGTTTTTGAGAAAATTGCTTTTATTTCACTTATATTTATGCAAAAGCTACTCATATTTTGAAACAAATATATATGATGTTATTTAAAGTTCTATTTTTCAAGAACACAATTCATTACTTATTAAATTCAATGAAACTATGTAATGTAATAATTATTATAATCATTGTATTGTGGTGTTGTATGGGAAATATGTTTATCCATATTTGTCTGAATATTCTTATGAGTGAAAAGGTGTAGGCTTGTGTGAGTGAGAGGGCCTGGGTATGTTTGTACGCGTGTATAGATGTATTTATGTTCAATGTATGTATGCATGTACAATAATGAAGTTTAATTAACTAAAACTTAGTATATATGTATTAGGATTTGTGGTATATGTATGCATATGCCATCTGCATGTGCTAGGTAGTGACAGAAAATTTTATGTTTTTTATATTGTTATTTTATATATATTGTTTTTTATTTGAAGTTGTATTTGTAAATGTATTGTTTTTAATATTTCTACATTCTTCCACCGGATATTATCTCCCCACTTGTAGCATAAAGTTTTTATCTATCTAGTTACCTATCTATCTATGCTGTGCCATTTTTATATGCGTACTTTGCTCTACTTAAGGAAACTAGTGGTGCTTCAAAATGGCACAGACTTTCTCGTCTTCCTTAGCTTCCTAATTTCTTTAGTGTGGCTTTGCCCCACCCCCTGTCCAGCTGCTACTAGAGCCTGAGAGTATTTTTATAATGTGTTTTTAATTTTTCGGTTTCTTAATAGAAGCGTTGAAGTGTAATTTTAAGATTATTATAGAAGAGTAAAACATGCTTCTGAATACAAATTCTCACTTAAAAATTTTGAGCCTTTTTTGAGAAAAGGTCACTTAAGCATTTTTGAAAATACACTAATTTGAGCTCATTTTTACCGAAAACGTTTGAATTTTCGAGAAAATTCATAAGAAATCATTTTAAAATAAAGACAATATACGTACATTTTTTCCTAACCAGCTCCAATTTTTTTCTTTAACTTTTTTCCGAATAGAGCAAAGCACGCTTAAAAAGAAGACAGGTCTACTTTTTCGAAAATAATATTTCCTTACGTGTAACTTTGAGTGAACTATGGACATATGATATTAAAAACGATATTTTCTTAAAGCCGACTCCAAATTTTTCCTTTAAATATTTTGCGAACAGTCGGATGGAGGGACGGATGGACGGACGGACGGACGGACGGACATGCGTTCGTACGTGTGAGCATGCGGGCGGCCGGGCAGGCTGACTGACGGACGGCAGACGGACGGGCAGACGGACCTTCTATAAAAGAAAATATTGAGTCACTGTGTTAATACATCCTTTTTCTATCGAAGCAACACTCGTCCAAAACACAGTGGCATTTACACGCCTGTCGCAAGCCCATCATCATCCAACAGAAGCTATTCTCGTCTCCTGCGACTTTTACGGGGCGTGGATGGGAGGGGTGGGGTGTTCAATGCGGGAGGGCGAAAGCGAGCGGCGCGCGCGCAGTCACGACTCCTGCAGGAGGTATGGCCGCTCCTGCAGCGCCTGCCACAAAAATATCAACCGGGGGCGGTGACGGCGGAGGGGCGTGGGCGACGGCATTGGTGGGGGCGTGACGACGAGCAGCGCGCACTCGCCCTTCCAAAAAGGGCGTAACTCAGCGCTCGGCGCACGGCGCACGGCGTGCGGCGGCGAAAGGTCGGCCCCGCGCCACGCCCCTCGGCTTTGCTGCTCTTCGCGTTAGCACATTTCGTGGCGTACAGGGTCCGCAGGGGACGGGATCATGATCGAGGAGGCGGGCATAGTCTCTGGTGGAGATTTGAAACGTCCACCCGGACCCTGAGTTTCACGTCGGAACTCGCGTCGTTAGCAGAAAGGTGGTTGAAGTGGGTATGCAATGCTAAGCTCCGAGTTGCTGGGTTCGCCCGGAAACCCACCAGTTGAGCCCCTGGCACCGACCTTTGGGCGGGATTGACCGTTCTTCGGATGCCACACATAGAAGTCCAGACGAGGAACATGAACTTTTCTGTCTGCTTGCCCAGATCCCACACATAGAAGTCTAGACGGGGGACATGAACCTCCCTGTCTGCTTGCGCAGATTCCGGCGATACTCCCGTCATTAGCCTAAAGGTGTATCATTAGCCTAAAGGTGTAAGCAGTGAGGAGACTGCAAGGGAGGTGTCAGTGTCTCGATACTATGGGCTTAGAGGAAGGATTTGTCACAGCGCATGCATGTGGTGCATTGTTTTGAGTATGGCACTAGCCTGGATAACTACGAGCTCTGAGATGGCAGGGCGGTCCCACCTAGGCGTTCTGTGGGGAGGTTACCGAGAGAGTAAACTGCGTTCTGGCGAGACCGAGGTACAAGCCCAAGGGCGTACTTGTATGCCTGGGCAGGGTGCGTCTAGAGGATAGCACTTACGTGTCCACCCCTGGGCGAATTCTCTGTGGCGAAGTACAAGTGCGAGGTAGGTGCACAGTAGTCCACTACACTGCACAGCCCCCCCTTGGTCAATCAATATACAATTTGTGGTAGATAATTGTGATTCATGGCCGGTTTTGCTAGGTTATTCTGGTTTTCTCTGATTCCCAATCCACCATCATCAATCTCACCAATCCACCAATTTATCATCTCTATTATTAATTTCCATTACAGCAGAAAAGTGAAAGAAAACAATGCCTTCTTCGAAGAGAGGTGTCTGTGGTTTCGTTAGAGTTTCACTCCTGATTTTCCACCTATTCTCGTAATACATGTGCCGAATCAAATCCCAATCCATCACTCATTACGTCACATCTGACGTTATACGACAGCCAGCCACCAATAAAGAGGCCTCTCGTCATTAAATATATCATTTTTAGGTGAAAATCGTTATGGAAAAGCATTTTTTTAAAATCTATTTTGGACATAAAGGGCTGTTTTACGTATCTATACTATACCACATTACTTCAGCTTTCTTACACACTGATTTTCTTTAAAAAATATTATCTTGCTACATGAGAGTATTTTATTTGTTGAACTTCAACAGTACGCGTGTTACATTTTGAAAAACGATTTTGTGTAGTTTTCTTTAAGAGTATTTTTGCTTCTAGATGCTACTAGTCATTCATAGTTTCATAATCATCTACTAGTTAGAATCATTCATTCCTGCTACCACCGTAAGTTTATTGCAATAAATGAACATCTTCACTTCTTCTGCTTGTACGAAGGTTGTACACCTGCTTTTCTTCACGCTTCATCCCAGGGATTCACTAGATATTGACTGCAAATCTTCTCTCAATCTTTTCTACAGTCTTTCAATATTTCTCCTTATTTTTATCGTAACCCCATCTCGATCAGGTTTTTCATCCAGTTTCCCTGATCCATTGAGCAAATGCTGAGATGGCCTCTTGTATTGCTTCTGGACATAAAAGTAACTTCATTTTCTGTGCACGTCTTCTAGAATTCAGTGGGAAATACAATTATTCAAATTAATGTTTCCATGTTGTCGCGGCACGAAGTATTATTCCAAAGGACCACATGGATAAGAGCCAAAATTTATTTCTTAGTTATCCTTGAAAATATTTTTTTTAAATTTAAGTAGTATATGATTTAGTGTAGGGATCACAGAATTTTGAAAATGTGCACAAAATTCACTTTTCCCCATAGCACGTCATACGCAGTTTGAACTGTTTTTTGACGTAAAATAAATAAACAAATAAATAAATAAATCCTTGGCTACCCTCACCAATCTATTACCGCTCATTCGCGTGACATGGGGATTGAATTTCTCCTCCTTTTCACAAATTTAGTAATATCGGTTATTTTACACTGGTCTTTAATATTGTTATTTCTTATCTTATCACTCCTGGTCTTTTATACTATATATCGCAATGTGATCATCTCTACTGATTGTTACTTTTCTTCTCGTATCAGCTTGGGTTTCAGGTCCATCCTTCAAAATTGGCCTAGCCATTGTCTTATACATTTGAACTTTGCCTTCTATACTAAGGAATCTATTTTTCCAAGTTACATCTCTTAAGTACAGCTCTCAAAATAAATTCAGGGTGTCATTTTCAGGATAGGAAAATATGCAAAACATCCTGCTCCATTACTTCCGTCTCTGCTGTACTCTTCGCCTTTTAATTTTGAGCGTCAATATTTGCTAGTGTAGTTGTGCTATTGGAATGATTTAAATTAATTTATAAAGGGCTTTTATTTATAAAAACTTGTTTAATTCTGCGACGGTGCCCCAAGAACCTTACTCCCAGGGGTAAACTTAACGGAATGATTTTAAACGTAGATTAAAATAAATGCGCATTCGCAGGTTTCTGTAGTTAGCGGTATTATATTGCTTCAATAAAAGAGAGAGAGAGAGAGAGAGAGAGAGAGAGAGAGAGAGAGAGAGAGAGAGAGAGAGTCCATTCTTTAATAAATACTTGCGCGTATTCTTACTATAAACATTCTAATAACACATTAAAACATATGCAATTACTTAACATGAAAATTATAATTTTCAACACCAATGATGTACATAACCTCGAAAACTATTTATTAGCATTGTTCCTTCCGTATTACTAATAAACTTAAAAACAAGTAACCAATCCTTGATATTCTAATCACTACAAATACGGATTATTCGATGATGTCCAACTAACATAAATACTACAGGTTCCTTCACTGACTGATAACATTCAGGATATAATGAAACCAAGTTTGTGATGTAGCCGACAAAAGGAGCCCACTTGCTGCTTGAAGAATACTACACATCAGAAAATGTTGTCTCACCCTAATGAAGTTCGCTGTAGTCGAAGTACATCCATACAAATGGGATGACCTTGCAGATGCTGCACGAAATGGCGGCCACAGTCTCTGGTTCAAACGGGACGCCCGTCGACTGGGCTGCATCTCCGTAGAATCCAACTACCAACTGAAATTTTAGAGGTAGCTGAGAGCGCGATATGCTAAGTTGCTTCCAACTACTGGAGGATTACAACGGAGCCTCGTACCTCGCTAGAAAAACAACACTCGGAACCGCCTTGTGCGGGTTGAGGCAATCCACTTCGTCAAAACACACAACACACACGATTCGATCTGAATACCACACGGACACAAGAAGTTCTGATACAGAACAATTCAAACGAGTTCGAACATAAATTTTTATGAACTTTCAGAAAATCTTCGTCCTCTTTGGAGGCTATCTGCACCGTTATCGAGATATTCGTGTAAAACTGAATGAGTGTGTATTTAAATTTTTCTGTGAGAGTGTAAAAGAAGTATGGGATAACTTTTAGGAAATTTCATAAAACCCGTATTTCCTTTTCTTGTCCTGAAGGTGAAATGTAGAAATTTGAATGAAGGTTGGAACCAAACGCAGATTTATATACATCTTTCATTTTTTGATACAAAATAATAATCTAAACAAGGTTCCAAAATCGTTTCTGTCAAATATTCTATCTTTCGGTGAAAATTCCGTAAAAATCGTTCCACAGACTGCACAGACGAATAGACAAATATTGTAAAAGCTAAAGAACAGATTTTATATCAGGTAAATAAACTCATGAGCTAATAAAATTACTTTGTAAACTATATGTTAATAAATACGATATCCTGTATATAACTTTTCATCAAAGGATTAGAAATTAAGGATTGTTGGAGACCTAGCAGTGTTCAGGGTTTTGGTGGAAATATGCATGCGTGAGTGATGAGAGTTAAAGGAGATTTTTGCGGTAAAAATCTACGAAGGCAAAATATGAAAAGGTGTGCGTTTGGCTTTAATTCGTTTACGAAACGTTAGTAATTAGATTAGAGTGTATTTGTCTTCCAACGATACATTTTATTCTAATTTTCGCAGACCACACTGCAACTTGTATAAATTTTACTGCCGCCGGAAAATTATCCGAAAAAAAGGGGTTGAGCTGGGAAGGGAATATTCACTAGAACTATCTTTCTCATTTCATATATGACAAAGCCTCGTAATTCCTCTGCAAATTACGAACACATGAAATTCTAAGTTTCATTTTTTCGTATAGGCAGTAAATTACTAACTTGAAGAAATCGATAACCTGCTGAATTTTCCAGATATCATTTACTTCATCTTCGAAGAGATATCAAAAACAGCACCGTTATGACCTAAGGCACTAAAGAACAAATTCCATAATTGCACGTCGTGTGTTTGAGACGGTATTTGCCGCCAATGATTTAGAGCAGCGGTGATTATCAATTCCTTTCATTTCGCCAGCGCTTCCGTCATTTACTAAGCAGTACCGGCGAGCGCGGAGTGTTTGCCAGAGGGCCTGAGGCCGGGCAGGCGCTGTGCTTGACAGGCCCTCGCCGCTGTCGATGTGATCCCTCGTGGGCGGAGGGGGGAGGTTTTGATGGCGACGCCACTCCCCGCGCTGTCTCCGCGCTTCGGCCGCCCCTGGCCATTGGCAGCACCGGCGCGGTCGCCCGCGCCGCGCCGCGATGCTCGGGATAAAGGTGATTTCCGAGTATGAAAGGTCAGACGCGGCAGGGGAGACCATTTGCGGCGGTTGCGTACCATCTGGCTTGGCAATTGATTGATTGAATGGTGTACAGGTGTCCGAGGAGGAAACGTCGAAGATTGGAAAATAAGCTCTTAAGGCAATTTTAAGTATATTTTGTCTAATAAACTACTTTGATATTCTGAATGGCTGAGCCGCAATAAGCACTCAAAAGTTGGTTTAAAAAACAGATCAGAAAGAAAAATTGACACAGAAATAAAAAAGCACCCAAATTACACATTTCAACTGTTTTGTTTAATTTCTGAGTTAATTTGTCTTTATGAACAAATATATCCATTTATTTTGTAAATAATAAACAATTTACATGTTTCTGGAGTGCTTCTATGCTTTCGCAGTTCGCAGTTCAAGGGAATTTCCTGTACAATCCATCAATTAACATAAAAAAAAACTTACTTTACTTCCTGAGAATTATCAGAGGAGTAGTGGAAAGCAGTACAATTTTTAATTGTAGTTTAATTTTCGCGAAATGGCTTTTAGAATTTTTCATTGCATTTGCATTGCTTTTTCTTTGCAGAGGATACGAGACAAAATTTCAAAGAAAGAAGGTAAAAATAATGGCAAGGAAGATGAAATGACCAGAATGTTGAAATTGCAAAAACTTAAAATAACAATAAATCACGAAATTTTATACTTTTACGGAGATTATATTCCACTGGTTCTTTTACAAAAATGTATATGACACGAAGTTTACGTAAGATGGTTTGTCCATCCCTGAGATGCGGCGCGAAAGATGGAAGGGCGAGCGGGAGAAGGGAAGGGTAGAGGGCGCCCTTCACAACTTTTAACGATCTCCTTGGCCGCGCTGGCGCCCCCTCCCACTCCTCAGAATCTCCACCCGCCCCCGCCGCGGATTTCCCCGCCTCCATTTCCCTGTCAGCCCGCCCGTCTCCTTCGCAATGGCGTTTTGCATCTCCTGCCAAACCTGGAGGATCGGGCGAAGACGGCGTGGAGACTGACTGGGAGCAAGGTTCACGTCAGAGGTCAAGAGGGAAGCGTCGTGCGAAAGCATTGCCAGACTTACCACTCGAACAGAGGCATCGGTCTGGGGAAAGACAAATTACACTAGGAAAGTTCTCGAGTAATGTGAATAATATTATACTGAATGAAATAATTTAAATATGATTTTTATTAGTGTCCTCTGGGATGGCTCATTGGCAGCGTACTAGCTTCCCGTGTTGTAGTGCCTGGGTACAGTTCCCGGTCGAGACAAAAATAGAGTTGTAGCTTTCCTTTAAAATCGTCCTAGTTTCTGCAGCTGTGTGACGAAGAAAAGCTCAAGCATGCAGATCAAGCTAGTTACTCTGAAGATAATACATCATGTTCGCCTCATGTCGTTCTTACCCCCAAGCATAGGAATATAACTCAGCCCAGGCAAGGGGGACACCGGTAGCTGGCCGGCGAAGTCGGACTACCGACCCAAAACAACAAATACATACATTTTTAATATCTTCATTAACATGGACATAACATACTTTCTTGAAATTACTAATCCGTTGTGGTGCTATGTAAGCGCTAATTTTTACTTTCTCGCATACTAATTACGTAATATAGTCATACTGCGGCAAAAATATTTTTAATAGAAAAACTTGTATCGCAAATTACTCCATCTTTTGAAAAATAGATATTTACGAGATACATGAAAGGTTACTTGGTTACAATTTGCAATATTATAATAAAAATATTACGAAATATCCGCTACAGATAAAATGATAAAGCTACTAATAGACCTGTTTTCAAAAAAGATAACACAGCACATACTTTATCTTAATTGTGACCTCGGCGTAGTTCATATCACGTCGCAATTCAAAAATGGCAATCCAATAATAAGGCAGTTTTGAAATTCAGAGAATTACTTCTTATAATTGAGAGTTAATGTTTGTCCCTGGATGGATTACAGTTTCGGATTGTCGAACTTGTTTTGATGATTAGCTTCACAATAATAAGTTTTCACACCTTACGCGCCACGAGTTTCAAAAAAAAAAAAAAAGAATGAGTATGAGTTTCACAAAAAAGATTGACATGTAAATTTTAGTTAATGGCGCTATTATAATATTACGTAACCGTAATTAACGTGAGAATGTTCGTTCTGTTGTAGCACCTGTAGTTACTTTCTCGTATATGTATTTGTATGTATACATAGAAGTTATGTAATGCTGCGGAAAATGGATTTCGAAATTTTAGTTTTGAGGTCCTCATATTCCGAATGTTCTCTTACACCCTTCCGTCCGTTCCCCAATGTCCTCCTATAAACAACATTAGCGCCTAAACTATGAGTAGGATTTTTGACAAAGTGAATACTACCTAAACAATATGACCGAACTACAAACCCTTTATTTGAAAAATTTCTTTAAATTTTGTGGGCGTATAACATGAAACCACTAGGACACTTTCAAAATGTTCCAAAATCTGACTTCATTATTGTACCCTTAAAACTACAATAACAATAAACTACACTTACAAGATATAGGTTTGATTTTCGCTTTTAACTCTGAATTTTTAAACAATAGACCTCTTCGTACATTTATATTATTGAAAAAAGAGATTTCTTCAAATTAAATTTGTTAATTAACCGAGTTTCACCTACAATTTATGAAACTTCTTTTCTTTGTGCCTGAAAGTCCTCTATTTAATTACACCCTTTGTTTTCATTCGCTGTCCTTTAACCTTCGTGCGAGTCTCTATCACGCGTTCAATTTTTCATTCGTGTGAAGCATGTGAGAAGAGTTTTGGACGCAATAATTAATGGTAACCTCATCCTTCTGGAAAGTTCTAAGGGTCGCACGTATTGTGACGTACCAAAAATGACGGCCATTTTATTTAGTCAGATAAAGGCCAAAATGTTGTAGATATTGCAACAGACGTAGGTTTCTATGGTGCAGATACGCAGATGACACCGTAGCAACGCGAGTTCGCCCTGAGACGTGGGTTTTTATGGTGTAGATACGCAGAGGACACCATAGTAACCGGGCGAGCTGTAAAGTAAACACGCTAGGTACACCGTAGCAACGCGAAAAAAACAATGGAGAGAAAATCACAGCGAGCTTTGAAGGGTGGATCAGATTGGGAATTGGCGCATTTCTACTCGTGTCGTGGTGGTGAGCGGATTGCTTGTGCGGTATTTCTTGAGATTAATGATCAAACGGGACTTGTGATATTTCATGAGAGTGAACATTGAATTTGAACTTGAACTTAGAATATTTCCGCATTAAGTGTGCAATGGGAACTTGTAAAATTTACGTGTTGTAGTACCATTGCAAACTCGGACTAGTAATATTTTCATGAGTGAACTGGAAAGTGAACTTAGAATATTTTCGCGGTGAAGTTACAAGACTTGACTTAGAAATTTTACCAGTGAATTGGTAATTGCCAGGTTAGGTGATACAAAATAATATTAGGAGGATATTATTCCGACTTGAAAAAAGTAATCAGTTTGAAATAGGTGCCCACCTGAGGCGCAAGACGAAGAGTATAGGCAGTGTTTGTGAAGTGATTGTAGGAAGTTTCGACTTGGTCGATGATCATCGTGGACTTCGATAAGAAGGAAGATTGGATTGTTGTACGCGGACGGTTATACATCGAGCGACGTGCGCGCGAAGAGGCAAGAAAGGATACAAGGTTCTATAACGCTGTTATTGCAATAACGAGAAAAATGATCATGACCTAACAATAACTTGTAATTATCAATGGTAGTCTGATAACTTTTGGCATGCACAATAAGTTGTAATTCATAGTTTGAAAGAAAACTGATTCTCATTTGCCATTACGTGCAGTCCTAGAGTAGACATTTTAGAATTATTTTCAGATTCCTCGCCACTCCGTATGGATGGCAGATTGAGTAATTGGTTGCGGAGTAAGTAGCAACAATTATTTCATAAGAACCTGTCGACCGAGCTAGCGGGATTTACCTTTATTTGTAATATATCCGAAGACACTAACAGATAATCTGAAATTCAAGTGTAACCTTTTCTGGGCGCCCAAATTATTTATAAATTCGGAAATTGGTTACGATTTACATTTAGTAATAATGGACGTTCCAGTATACGTAAGTGACTTCATAGAACATATTGCGCACTCTCTCTAGATTTACCATCTTTGTCTTTTGGAGTGGAAACTTCCATGAATTCTGCGAAGTTGGGACCGATCACACTCCCGTTCACACACCGGTCCACGCTCCCTTAAGTACGCAGAAGGGCGGCACGAAAGCCTGGCGCCCCTCTCGTTGAGTGGACCTGTCTTTCCAAACGTCTGTCCTTCCGATGTTGAACAAGAGGAGGTAGCACCTAAAATATACACAGAATTTCCTCCAAAATTAATATTCCTCAATATTTGATATCGACAATGCCCTGAAATGACGAAACTAATCTTTTAATTTTGGAGTTTATTTACATGAAACTCCAACGAATTTTCAAAACCTTTGTGGCATGGTTTAAAAATACTTAAAGTTATTTCTGTAAAATTGTTGCTAGAATAGAGCCAATAATGCCCGTAAAAATGGTGCAGATCCAGAAAACATCTCTGAATGTTTGAAAATTACAAACACTTAACTTATTTTGAGTATTAACTTATATTGCAACAACTTTATTAAAGATATATATTTTGTTCTCAATGAATTATTATTGAAAATGAAATCTTTAAATGATGTCACGCCCAGTTCTTCAAGAGAAGAGTGATATTTCGCAACACTTAATGAAGTCGGGGTAGATATTCTCAAGAACCGTTCCATATTTACGTATGCAAATACAAATAAAATTTGTAGTACAAGGGAAAGATAATAATCTCTCGGACTTCAGAAACCTGTGTGTGTAATTGAATAACCCGATCCCTACGCCGAGAACACTTTTACAAGCACCGTGCAGGGGCATGCAATCATATGGGCAAGTACGTAAAGCACATTGCTGAGACAGACCTACGCGATATACGGATCTTTCCGTTCCGCGAAGGTTCTCTTCCCTGATAATGTCTTCAGAGGAACTTTAGGGCCATCGAGAGGGACTGATAGGGATTTTAAGCGCCGATAGATAGCATTCGGGGGATAGCAGTTGGGTAGAGAATGGGACGAAACCATAAAGGTAGCCCGAATTCAAGAGAACAAGAGACTAACTTTTACGACAAAATGTGTCCATTTTGTTGCAGCAGTTATGTGTGCATCCGCCACCGAAGATGACGGTCGCATCAAAAATCGCACTTCTAAGAAGTTATCCAAACGTCCAACCTTGACAAAACGACCAGATGCATTCACGAGTAAAGCTTTACCCTTCGACAAATTTCCCTATGCCCGAGTTTATCATACGTAGTCAAACCATCTCCATGAGTCGACCTTTATAGTGCACACTATGGGCAGATTGGCGATAACGAAAGTACCAATAACCCTTTTGTAGCCTTATCATAAACAATATAATCTGAATCGCATTAGCAGAAACGACGCCAGAACAACCGACGATCTGTGGTAACCTGACCGGCAAACACTTCCGCCCTAAACATCGGGGCCCCGTACCTCCGTGCATCTGATTGGCCAGACGGAGTCATGAATCTTGGTGGCAGCACCCTCTGTTATTCCCCGACTGCGAAAGGTCACTCACACCGATGCGCCCAGAAGAATAACTACCCAATAAATGCAGATTTATGAGCAGAGTTTATGGTTTGGGGAAATAGACCATCACTCACTCGATCACATTCACACACGTACACACACGCCGGGCGGCCGGGAGTTGCGGCACGTGATTGGTGGCATCGCCTGGTGCACGTCCGGGAGCGAGACCTCGAGGATGTTAGGCCAATCACAGCCGTGATCATAAATTCACCATAAGTTTTCAACACAGATTACATTTTCGCTGTTACGCAGTTTTCTTCTGCTGAATGTCTATCGCCATTAATAACAATATAATAATAATAATAATAATAATAATAATAATAATAATAATAATAACAATAATAATAATAATAAAAATAATAATAATATTTATTCACTACTTGTTTTACAGAGATACAATAGGTACATTTACTTACACAAAATATATATTTACATAAATGAATTTATATTTAATTTATACAGCAAAAAGAGTTTTTATTGTATTAGTTGATTTTATTCCATTAGTTGATCAGCTCTTTGGATCTAGAGACAACCGCCCGTCTGGGTTCCGCTCCCTCCATGTTTTGGAAAACTTCTGACCGTGGCATCTTAGCCCCATGGAATGACTCCTGTGCTATGGTCAGACGTCGACAAGATGGCATTAGCTCGACCTCCAAACAGGTCCTTTGCTGACAGAAAAAGACACGTTAAAGTTGATTATATTTCTTGATCTATTTTCTCATTCATTTCATGTGAATTTTCGCTGGCTGCAAGTTTGTATTCACTTATCACATCCATCCGTGCGGTCCTGGTTCACATGGTGGCCTCCCAGGTACATTCCTCCGCAGGTCCCAGCAAGAGTCCCTTTGCTTAGCAGTCGGCACCACTAAACCCCACGGGATTTTCACTGAGAGCAGAAGGCAGCCTCCTCTTCAAGCCAAGGCAAAAGTCGAACCTCCGTCTAATCAGTGCTCTAATGTCGCACGCATGTGGCGTGTAACTTGTGGAGCGATAACAGAATGTCCTAGAATCCATGACCCTTCCCTCGATATATCCGTTTCATTACAAGAAAAGGATCCCCTAACATGGAGCCAGACGATGTTTGCACTGACCCACAGTACCAGACATAGCAGTTAGGCTGTTCGAGATGCCTTTTCCGCCGTTTCTACCATATCGCAGTACCTCGCAGGTGACGACGAGACTTCTTTGGAGTAATTCGTCTGACCCCTCATCACTGATCAGTTCAGCCACGCACGTACCACCAGTAGCTATAGCTCTAGTCGCTGTTATCTATATATTTAAAAAAATAAGGTATTTTGCCATGGCTTCGTTTAGAGCTTCTACTGAACCGATTGTAGTATTTTGTCCTTTAAATGAAAGAATGTGATCCCTAGATGTGTTATCAGATATTGTTTGTGTTGATTCACCAACATTTACTGTGTAAATTAATTAAATATTTCTTTAATAGGACGCTTATCAATAGCCAATTGTTTTCTTCCAAAGGGTGGCTGTTTCGAAATCGATATATATGAGTCGATAGATGTCCATGCTGCTTGATGTTTTGTTTTGATTGTTGAGATTTGTTTACAATTCGTCAAAGTTTTGTTTCAGTGTAATTATTGTATTGTGGCGTTGACAGTTTGCATGTATTTGCTTTTGTGGTGTATTTTGTAGAGAACAATCGGACAGTGGGTTTTGCTCGGTTGTACTAAAGTAGTGTAGTTGTTCACAGGTTATGTCAAATTCCGAATCGTTGCCTACGCACTCCAAAAGACGCAAACGTACATTAACTGGAAGCAGGGAAAGAGAAAGTTAGCGTAAGTGTCGTGATAGGTCATTTCGTTTTCTGCTGGGTCGTTGTCTATGAAATGTCAGTTTTGTTCTGCTTTGTACTTCGGATGTGAGAGAAATTCTGCAAACGAGTTTACCCTGTGTTGCTTAAATGGGAAAATTAGTTTACCTTCGAGCAATATACCAGAAGAAATCAAAATTGTTTATAGAACATGACACATAAAAGAACTTTAGAAATAATATCCGTCGGTATAATAGTGCTCTTTCTTTTGTGTCATTTGGCGCCGATATTGCATTGTCATCTGGTCATGGGCCATACTTGTTCAAAATTTTGGGAACTCATCACAGAATATCTTCGTTATACCCTGAAGATCCAAACAATGCAACGTATTGTGAACATTAGTATGGGCCCAGTATTTTACATTTATCTCAGATATCAGCGTCAAATTTTGACGGGGATTCACTAGTATCTCTTAAGATAATGGGGGAATTCAAGCTCCACCAAATACAAGTCCACATACTCTTTCGTAAAGTACTTTTGGTATTCTTATAATAAAAATATTATTATTATTATTATTATTATTATTATTATTATTATTATTATTATTATTATTATTATTATTATTATTATTATTATTAACTACATATATCAAAAAATACTTCGGAACCCTTCTTCACTATGTGTTATGTGACATACATACTATACATTATACATTCTTCGTACACCACACCATTTAATAGCCTTTTCTTAATCACTTCTATTATCAATAAGATTTCATACCCTTGAAAATAACGACATAGTCATTCAATATTGCTTTTGGAAATTAAGTTTCAGATTTTAGTGTCAAATTAACCGTGCAAATTATTCATTACTCCTGGAAGGCATTATACAATTTAATTTACATTCCTATTCCCATGTTTAAATCTTTCCTGGAAGATAAAAATCACAATTCCGAGATTTTTGGTTGAAAGATTAAATTAGTGGCGACCTCATTCATTCCAGGTATCCTAAGTCGTATAAACTCGCATTATAATGTTACCTGTTGATAGTACATTTCTGCTCGTTATCAAGCTGAAATATAACAAGCGCCGCTTTTACGAGCTTTCGTCATAATTCAATTCGGACGGCGTGGGCGTCGGACGCACGGGGCGCGTTCACTGGGTCACGAGCGTGCGTTTTCAACACGCGCTTAACCACGCGTGCCGGCGTGCGATCAATGGAAAAGGGCGCCAGCGCCTGTAACTCTCAGCAGGCCAGCAAGACCCCAACCACCACGAAGTTCGCGCGGTCTCCGCCGCGGCAGCACCGCGCGTCACCTCATTTCCGAGCCTCGCCGCTAGAGCGCGTGCACAGGGATAACTCCTGGAGGGAAAGTGCACGAAAACGTGGAGGGCGGAGGAATGGTAAAACAAGCGAGCGACAAGTGACAAAACACGCACGCGCCAGTGCTCTCGCGCCTGAGGACGACTCGCAAAAAGATGAGCGTGGCATGGAGAGTCCTGGGGGCAAGGACTCTCGCACACAAAGCAGCGCCAGGCGGCAATTTCCGACGGAGCGATGCGTCGCTGTTTCCTTTTTCGTTTTTCTTTTTTTATTTCGTGGTGAGATTTAGTGGCTTGTTCTGGCATTCGGCGTGCTCTTTTTCTAAAGCATATGTGGAAGCAATTTGGGTGGAAGAGACAGTGCAAGATGCGTTCCCTTTCATTTACTTTTTAAGTGGACATTTTGTAGCGTCAATTTTGACAAATGGAAATGTCGATAACTATTTTCATCGACAAAGAATGAGTCAAAGGATTTTTTATCTAAATGAAAAACGAAATTTTACTGTAATTTGATTTCAAGAAAAGTAAATCTCAATTTGTCAATTTCAAAAAAGGTTTAACAATACAATTATTTAATAAAATAGAATTTAATTAATTGTCTACAACAGTAAATATCAAATAGCATATATTTATTCCCAACTGTTGGCAATTGAATCTAATTCAAAGTTTGTAAAGCACTTTCACGTTAGAAGTAGTATCAATTAAGTTGAATGGAAAGCAAGACTAACTTAGAATTTAATGAAGAATGTAATTTATATTAATAATATTGAAGTGTCAATAATGTAAACATATTTTTTTATATGTACAGGCGATTAGTTACATGGTAGAAAAAAAACATACATTTGTTCCTTCGCCCTTGATAGCCACATTTAATCAGATAGCTCAGTTTTTGTTGTTCTGATGTTGATACAATGTTACTGTTACTACGAGTAAACATGTCAATAGCAGAAGTTGTACACATAAAAATTGATAAAATATATTATTATACAGAATACGTATCGTTCCGACAACGACGGAAAACCTTAAACTGCTCAAAATTCCGAAATTGGTTACCGTCTATCCCATCATATTAAAAAAAATCTAGAGAATATGTATAACTAAGAAATTAATATCTGCAACGCAAATGGAACTCGCAATTAAATATTAAAATCGTACGTCATTTTGTGGTAAAACATTGAGATTCATATCTGAAGATCACACGAACACATTACAAAAAAAAAAAAAAAAAACCATACAGATGGATTAATATGCTGAAGGAGGGATCAAAAGGATATGTGGATCAATGAAAACTATTTTATTTTTCTGGCTTTTGGTCAAATTTTATTACACAACAAATTATATTTGACGTTAGAAAAATATGCAGATTCCATCTGAATGTTAAGTGTTCAATTATATATTAATTAGGATCAATCAGCATGAATATTTTTTTATAATATTTCTGTTTTAGACCGAGATACCAGATGAGTGTCATTTATTGTCGCTGAAACGAAATTTCCTAGAAATTCCACAACATAAATTACCTTCAAGTAACAGTAAACGAATTTATTCTTTTCTCCCATTGCACACAAGGGGAAAGAAATAAGATGAAACATTTATGAAAGAGAGAGTCCTTACTGCCAAACAAAAGTATTCTGACAACAAAAGCCTCTCGACAAATCGACAGCGTTCGGAGACTTGATCCAGTCTACGCAATTTACCAGTTCTCGCCGCCCCAGAATGTCTGAATCTCATCGTGCAGAGCTCGTGTTGGCCGTTGGTGACATGGGCTTGAGTGCTGTCCCGAGGTTGCCCTGCTGAATACAGGGAGGTGGGGTTGGAGGGATTTTGGGTTGTTGGTTAACGATTCCGGGCCCTTCAACAGCTTGGGTCATTAGTCCCGTAAATGTAGTGCGCGGTTTTTCCTCGTGAGATGGCGGTGATCTTCCCCCGCTGGATGGCGAGATCCGGCGCCGACCTACCGTCGGCTAGCAGGGTTTCCCCCTAACCTGGACTCTCCCACCAGCGGGGACCGCCCCAGCCGGGACAAGCTCTAAGCTCCCGACCGGTCTCCCGGAATATGTGGTAGTGTGTGTGTGTGTGTGTGTGTGTGTGTGTGTGTGTGTGTGTGTGTGTGTGTGTAAGGGTAGAGAATAGAACTAAGAGGAAGGAAAAATCGCGCGCGGTCCGTGGCCCGTTCGTTAAGGTACTGTTCCAGCATTCGCCTGATGTTGATCGGAGAAACCACGGAAAACTACTGATCAGAGCAGCCGGCCGCTAAAATTCTCCTCCAGACAGCGACTGAATTCGACCTAGCTGAAAAGCTAGTGTCGAAAATCCTGCCGCCGTGGGGAGTGGAACCTAGGACCTCCCGGTCAGAGTCACTGCAGCGACATCAGTTGATGCCCTGAGCCACCTCCCCCGGTGCCACGCGCCAAGCGTGGCTGCGTGGGGGTGGGGGCAGGGACGTGGCGGCGAGCGGGGCCGGGGCCGGGGGCGTGGCCGGGGAAAGCAAGGCCGCGGATTCCGGGCGGCAGAGAAATATGGGCGGCGGGCGACCGCTGGGCTGAGACGAAGCGGCGTGCCGGGAGTGGCAGGGGCGGGGGCTGGGTGGATACTGAGCGGGAGTGGGGTGGGGTGGGGGCGGGGAGGGGGCGACACGGGGGTGGAGGGGCGCAAGGGGGTCGAGAGGATGGAAAACTGTTGGTTGAGAGCCGCAGAACAAGTGAAGAATGCGGTACGCGGTGGGTCTGGGCCAAGAAAAATGGGGCACTGAAAGAACAGAAGAGTGACAGAATGCGGAATGGAATGCATTTGAGTGCAAAGAGCGAATAATCGTTCGAAAAAATGACTTCAATGTAGAACACACCCTGCCAGTCTCTTCCTACGCAAGCAAACACCGCTAATATGGAAAATCTACTTATATAGAATATAGGTCAGATTTACGAATGGTAGTTTGTAAAAGCAAATCCCTAGTTGAGTAGGCGAAAGTAGTTTTCGTTCCAAAGTAGTTTTGTACATATTTGTAACAGAGAAGTTCAAATATGTACAAAATATATAACTAAATGGAACTGTAACTAATACCAAAGTCCGTTAAATACATTTTATGGGAAAATGAAGTAGCGTACATTACATTCCTTTCAGTACTTTCAAGAAGATCGAATTAATAATATATAAAAAATATCACTTTTCCTGTCAGAAAATCCAAGATACCGGCATGTATTTGAATTGTTATAAAGTTCTTTGGAGAAATTTGGCACAGTAAATTTAGTTACGGTAAATAAAGCATTGAAGAAAAGACATTCATACAACTTTATTTGTAAAAATGAAGTTGAAAGTGTGCTGTGACTGGGTGAAAATACAGTGAATTTCTTCAGCAACAGAACCGTCCAGAGAACCAACAAAACCTGACATAGTTAGTCTACATTTTTGATAGAATGATTTTTTGATAGAACTTCGTACATACTTGTCGACCTATTTTATAATGAACGGCAAAGTTACGTTCCGAATTCAACAAATTGATCAATAATCAATACTTTTGAAGTGTTCTCTCTAATTTTCTTTAAAGTAAAGGATTTACACTAAATTTGTAATAACAGTGGAATCAAGAAAGATAATCGTTTAATGTGCATGTGTTTGAGATGTGACGTTCTGACTTTTCAAAAACAATTTTGATGTTTTAAATTTTCATACTTTAAATAAATTTAAAGAAAAGCAGTCCTCAGAATTTTCTCCAAAAAATTATTTACAGGGAATTCGCAAGTCATCTAAGTTATCAACATCCCATAGAATGACTTAGAACCTTAAGAACAAAACAACGTGTGATAACGCGTCTGCGCCTAATAAAGAAGGTTGACGAGCCGTGACTACCCGTGACGAGCTGAGACAGAGCGTGACGAAATGGGCACTCCCGCAGACAAGTCCAACTGCCAGAGCATGGACCGCTTGAAGCTCCAGGCTCCGGAAGATCCATTTGTCTTCCGCCCAATCTCCCATCTCTCCCTCTTAGCCCATCCGTTTCCCCCATGTCAACACACGAGAACTACACCCACAGGACGGAGGAAGTGGCCCAGGCATTCCACGACTTATCTGAGGACTTCACACGAATTGACTTTTTTTTCAGACGACACACAGATGATTTAAAGAAATTGGCCATTTGCTCAGATATATTTGTTTGTTTCTGCCCCAAATCTGTAGGAGAAAGAAAGTAATCATCTTTGTTCGAAAACAACCGTATCGAATTCTGTCCCAATAGAGACTGGCTCTTGGCAATATCGACTTTCTCTTGGGACAAAAAGGAATATCTAGCACGGAGATATTCTCTTTATGTTAATCCCAAACACAATTTCCGTATACTTAATTTCTATGAAATAATATAATTAATTTTCTTCATTCTTGCTTCCCTTTCTCAAACCACATTCTGACGATTGGCTCTGAAATACACGTCTTGTACATTTACTAATATTTGAGCATCAATGAAATTAGATTGCGATGTTATTAGGTAATAGTAATTAGACGGTAATTAGATAAAAATTGCAATTCAGCCATTTTATTCAATTATAAAACGTTTTTGAGGTAACAATACGACCATTTTTTGATACAATGATAGCACTATTTTAAAAGTAATGCGAGAGTATTTTGAGGGCTACCACATTATCATGTCTTCTGTCTTTTGTTTTTATCTTCTTTCTCAAACTGTCAGGAACAGACAGAAGGATCTAGAGTGCCCGGCTGAGGATTATGGAACGGCAAGAGGAGAAGGGAGAATTCCCTCAGCTGAGGATTATCCGCCGTAGAAGGGCGAGTCGCTTCAGACATGCCTTCTCACCTGACCTCACTAAACCTTAGATTAGAATGTCGACTGTTAATAGGAAATGGATGAGCAGGAAATGTGTTGTACTTGACTCTCTCCCTATATTCACTGCAATTACACCCACATTTCTTATTTCACCCGTACGTAGAAATTGAAAGAAAGCTAAACACTCTCCGGCGAATGAGAGATGTCGAGGATTTTATTAGATAACCAGGAACTCGGAAAATTACAAAAACAGCTATTTTTCTAATCTCCGATGCGCATAGATATTGAAAGAATGCTACGCAGTATCCCGACATGTGAAAATTATCCATGGTTTCATCTTTTTTCTGTCTGTACCAACCAACACGGTAAAATTACATGAACAATGAAATAATTTCTAATTTGACTGAAATATCCAAATATGTGATTGTGTTATTTTTCTTATTCTAATACTTTTCTTTAAAAAAACTGAACAGAAAAAAAGCACCTGAGATAAAACTCGAGACAAATACTTACATTAAATAAAACAACTTAGTGACCACCAGTGACTATTCAATTTCGATCAGAGCGGTTAGTGAAATGTCCTAACGGAATTTAATATTCTACCTGAAAACATCATAAAACGATAAAAATTAAACAAATCAAGCACGACTAAACAACAACAGAAGCAATAACGATAAAAATATGACAAATCACTTCATTGTTTTCAGGGAGCCTTTTTCTTTCTATTCACCGCTTCATCTTTCGTTGTCCTCAATTACAACTTAAGCGTAAAACGTTTCCAAGTATTCCTACGACATTATTTTCAGACCCCTAGGACGTTCCATTTCTATGTCCAATCACTTTCTTCTCCCAACGATTTCCCTCACGCCTCGCGAATCGCCCTTCCTGTGAACCCTAGTGGCCGTTTCGTTTGCAGCAGCGACGGCAGAGTCATGTAAGGAGCGTTGCGTCACGTGCGCAAACAGGGCTTTACGACGAAGGAAGGAATTGAATTTAAAACCAGAGCAGCAGCTATAAAATATGGAGGACGTGGCAGGCTTCTTTCGCCGGATACCACTGAGAAGGCCGTATATTTAGAAGCTTTCGTGTGAAACAGTACGGGCGGCGAAGCGTTCCTAACGACGCTTTTGACTGCCGCCTCCCGAGCATATTCAGCCGGCGCATTTCGGAACATCAACGTGGCGAGGGCTTCGTCGGGGAGCTTCGAGGAGATAAACGGGCTGAGGTTGGGACGTGAGGCAGACGTAAGCAACGCAAAGGAAAATGGGTGGCAAGTTCTGAATGAAGAGCCAGGGGAAATGGAATCGTAAGTGGAGAGAAGGGGTCGCAAACAAATCATTCTAAGATTTATCATGTTCCTCGTTCTATAAATATGAAAATTATTGAAAGGATATTGAAAAAATCATGCCAGTTACATTGGTTCGGTGGTGAGTTGTAGTTGACATTTACATAATTGAAATGATTGAAGGTGTTGTCATTGTCAACAATACTATTAGTATTAGTATTGTTGACAATGACAACACCTTCAATCATTTCAACATGCCAGTTAAAACTGGATCCTCATTATGCCATGTTATTTTGCACGGCATACGCATTGACACCCACATACCACCAATTACGCTATAGTTCTGTTGACAGTGCAGATATGTGAGTACGGTGAAGTAACCCAACATCCAGACCTTGGATTTTGAACGAAGAAGAAAGAAGTTGGGACAGGGTCGACAAGAAAGGTATATTATTTGAGATGGCTCAGGGCAAGACCTCTCACTACTGCAGCAACTGTGACTGATAGATTGATAGAGGTCCTGGGTTTCCTGTCCCGACGGTGGCGGATTTTCGCCTCTAGATTCATAGTCAGGTCGAATTCAGCCTCTGTCTAGGGAAGAATTCTTGCAGCCGTCTTCTCTGACCGATAGTTTTCCATGGTGTCTCCGAACAATATCCGGTGAATGCTGGAGCAGTATCCCAAGAAGGAACGACGGACTGCCGACGATCTTACTTTTCTCATCTTTGTACTTTCCTTACTTCTTACATACGCACATACAAATACATTTACGTCTATTACACTGTCACACATGAAGGGAGACCAGTTGAGAGTCTAGAGATGATTCCGGTTGAGGGGGGGGACCCGCGGCGGAGATATCTGAAGAGAAAAATAGCCCTAAGTCAACGCGTAGGTCAGCACCGGATCTTACCTTTCAGCTGGGGAAATAACGCCACTACCTTCTGCAATAGAACATTTCCCACATTAACGGGAACGCCACTCATTCAGTCAAGGAAAGATGGTGTGCGAGCTGTTGCCCGATGCTGAAAGAACTTCCCTTTCCTGACATTTCCCTGGCATAGCTCTGAGGAAACACTAAATCGGCGGATTGGAGTCGCCCACTAGAATTCTCATCCAGGCAGCCGCTGCAGCACCTTACTCCCAAGCTCCAACTTTGCTCGTGTCAAAGAATCTCTTCAGCCAGACCTCCAATATTAGGTCTACCGGTTTCCGAGGCAAATATATCAATCGACAATGAAATTGTGGTGGAGTTAAAATTCTTTGCTCATTTTCTTAAGATCAGCAAGACTATATTCTAGTCTTGGTCTAAAAGTTGCATAATCACATAACTGGGGGAGTTTTTAAATATCAGATGGATTGAACCATAAGAGGGATAGCAGTTCATTCCTGAGAAAGGGGAGACGTGGGATAGAGAAAGAATGATTTTTCGCAATTGTGTTTAGACTTGTTTCATATACTGCTCTGACAAGAGCTTATAACCGATCACAGAAGTGGGAGACGGCAGCAGCGGCAAGACGATTCTGGTAGGGGGCGAATATAAAGGTACTCGCAACGGCGGAGACTGAGGGAATGATGGCAGAGACGACGGCTCAGGCGTTGGTAGTCAATTGGATGACGGCGTTAGAAACCACGTCGAAAACAATTTCAGTGATACGACAGTGATGGTGACGGTGGATCATGGCGGAGACGACTGAAATTGAAAAAAAAAAACTGCTGATGAGGTGCATCGGCGGCGGGGACAGATAAGGTAAAGGCGACGATAGTGACTGCAGTTGAGTTGACGGGGAAGACATTGTTGTGGCAGCAGGATAGGATTCAGCGACTGTGGAAATGGCGGAGTAGAGACGGCAAATTGCAATGACAAGACGGTAATGGTGGAGGTGGTGAAGACGGTGACGATGGTGACGATGGTGACGACCGTGTCGGTTGGGGTGGCGACGGCGGCAGAGGTGGTGGTGGTGTGTGTGTGTGTTAGAGAGAGAGAGAGACAGAGTGAGAGAAAGAGAGAGAAAGAAAGAGAGAGAGAAAGAGAGAGAAAGAAAGAGAGAGAAAGAGAGAAAGAAAGAGAAAGAAAGAGAGAAAGAAAGAAAGAGAGAGAGAGACCAGCAAAAACGACTAGCGGCAGAGAGGAGACGGCAGGGTGGGTTTGATACCGGAAGAGGCAGCTAGCGGCCAAGGAGAGGCGGTGGAGAAAACACCGGCAGAGACGGCTAGCGGTGGAGGAGGACGTTTGTGGCGTCGTCTTGGAGATGGCGACGGCAGCAGTGTCGGCCAAGAAGGCGGATTTCCGCGGCCCCATAAAATAAATGGCGCGCCCGAAATACCTCTTGACAAGATTTTCACGTTCTCAGATTTACGTCATGCCGCGACCCTGCATGTTGTTCGTGGAGGGCGTGCGGCCCGGGGCGAGGCGGGATGGGCGCAGGGCCTCCGTTCACTGTCGGCGCGCACGCGACGCGAGGCGGGCGCCTCGGAGGGCGAGGGCGAGGGCGAGGGCGAGGGCGAGGGCGAGGGCGAGGGCGAGGGCGAGGGCGAGGGCGAGGGCGAGGGCGAGGGCGAGGCATGGCCCAGTCCTCACTGAGCACGCCCTCGTTTCCTCGAGGAGCACGTTTAAGCGGGCCCTCCACGGCCAAGATTAGTGCGCAGGCAATGTGGTCCACATGCTGAGTGAGAAAGTGTCCTGGAACGACAGAGCTTGAAGGGAGGGAATATACGTAAGTTTTAATGGGATTTGAAATGAAAAAGCAACAAAACATGTGGTGTAATTATGGAAATTTAAGAAATATACTTTCAAATATCCAATAGAGGGCTTTCAACTCGCGAAAGACTTCTATTGGATTCTATTCTATTGGATTCTATTCTATTGGATTCTATTCCTTTCTTCGTAACAAATGCTTGAATGCGATTCCTTAATGTAATAATTATGACCGTAAGTCAAAAACAGAAAAGTAAAGTTTTTGCATCAAATTACAGGTGAACGGAAGCCGTTTGAACGCAACAACTTGGAAGTTGTGATATGCCATTTTCATTTTTCATTTCATTCATTTTTATTATACTGCTGGAAAGATATAATTACCCATACGACGAAAAATCTCAGTGCAGTCGCTTTTTTTCTTGTGGTAGAAGAATGCTACAAGTATGATACTGAATAATGCGATTCGAGACTATCGTTTCTCGATTCGATCATTTGCTTTTGATGAGTACGAGCTTGTTCCGAGTTCGCTTTCTGATTCTGTCAATAGCGTGCGCCATCGTAATAACGCAAACCACAAAATGTATTCTATTTTTGCTGTGGAAGATGAGATAAGTTTTTTCTTTTATTTAGTGTTCTAAATTATACCATTCTATCAGCTTTTTAAATATTTCAATTTCCATTCGGTACATGTTGTGAAACTATTGAATATACGGTTACAATAAATACTTACTAATGTATTGTCGGTGTAGCACTGCTACACAATGTTCAGGGTACGAGGTTGTTGTCGTATCATCTTAATCATATTATATTAATGACATGACTGCAATATTCTTAATAGTGAAATCAATTTGAATTTAACAAATGTTTGAAACGTTCATTAAAATTTAAAATGGAAACTACTGATTCAATTCAGCATTCAGCAACAAATTCACTAAGTACATCAAATTTACTTGCGTCAAATAATCCTTTGTGTTAACTTCATGTTAGTTCGGTTCATTACTTAATGCTGAAAATCTCTAAGTTATCTTTGCTTATTATTTTTTACAGCAATCTCTCTCTACATTTTCCTCAAATAATTAACACTTTAACAGTTTTTCTTAGTCAGATACGATTCCTAGTATTATCATTATTACAATTATCATCATTGTCAAAGTTGGAAGCTTAATTGATATACTATTTTATTAGCAATCCTGAATTCTATCCATAGCAAATGTTTAAAAATAAAGCTTAACTACTACCTGTTTGGATAAGTACTTAACTAATTTAAAATTAATTTTCTGCTAATGGACAAGAATTATACCGTATTAATTTTTGCACATTAACTTTTTTAAACGTACACAAAATGTAATCATCTCCAGAAAAAAGAAAGTCGTCAAACAGGAATAATTATGATTGATACCGATGTTACGTTTTTTATTACAAACAATTTAATTCGAATTACATACACAGATTTTAATTAAAAGTACGAATACCAAACAGCAGATGGTAAATCAGCAGATTTCATTATTTACTTTTCACGAAGACCAACAAACACAAAAAAGTAACAAAATGTAAATGCATGCGACCTCGTCATAAGTCTCAATAAATTTCAACCGAACAGAGTAATATAAAAAGAAAGCAAATATAAGACCACTATAAACCACCTTTTCCAGAAACTTAATGCCGGCAGTAAAGCAAAGAGCTTAGCGAAGAATGAAACGAGCCATCGCAAAAATTAAGTGGCGGCGTGAGGCTGAGAGTCGTAACCTTTATATTGCGGCGGCGTCTTCAGGCATTGCATTGAGAAATTATAGGCTCCATTTCGTTTTCCGTACTCTTTCGGACTGCGTGTCAAAGTAAACGCTTTCTGATAAAAATAACAACAATGAAATCGACCATGTATGGCGTTGTATGTTGAATGCGTGTGTATATGCATATATATGCGTGTATGTGTTGTGTATGTGTGTGAGAGAGACACAGGGAGAAAGATAGAGAGAGACAGAGAGAGACAGAGAGTGCAAATGTGTGTATGTGAGTGTATTTGGGCGCGAGCATGATATATAATATTGATGAACTAGGCTTTGACCCAAAAGATAGAACCTAGAGCTGTTTGAGACACCAACTGATGCATGGATTACAACATTTCTTCACACACTCATTTTTATAGTAACAATTGGCAATCTATAGAGCATGAGGGTTTAAATACTCTTTTACCCAGTACATCTGAGAATATTTACTTTAGTGGCACGTACAACAGTGCTCCAATCGTGAGGTTTGTACAGTAAATATTTCGGATAGATGTAATAAACTACGAGACAACTGACACTAGACCGGGAGCGATAGCTCAGTGCCTCAACTAGGTTCGAGTCCTGACGGCGGCAGGATTTTCCACACTAACTTTTCAGCTAGGTTGAATTCTGTCGCTGTCTGGAGGAGAATTCTACCGGCCGGCTGCTCTGATCGGTAGTTTTCCGTGGTTTCTCCGATCAACACCAGGCGAATGCCGGAGCAGTACCCTACGAAACGGACCACGGACAGCGCGCGATCTGTCCTTCCCCTTCCTTGTCCTATTCTCTCCCCTTACACACTCACTTACACTAACATGCACTACACTACCACATATTCCGGGAGACCGGTCGGGAGTTTAGAGCTTGTCCCGGCTGGGGCGGTGCCCCGTTGGTGGGAGAGTCCTGGTTAGGGGGAAACCTCACTAGTCGACGGTAGGTCGGGTCGGTGGCGGATCTCGCCATCCAGAGGGGGAAGAACACTGCCATTTCCCGAGAAAAAAGCATGCACTACACTAACGGGACTAATGACCGAAGCAGTTGACGCGCCCGGAAACACGAAAAAATCAATCAATCAATCTGACACTAGACAGACTGTTTCTGACGGAAAAGAGAAGAAATATAAACGATCAAGTTCAAAAGGTTTTCCGACCGGAAAGTAAATGAAAACCTGTGGTTTCCATCACCTTGCGAGGAACACAGGTACTTTGGGAGGTTTCAAGTTCACGTGCGGGGGCTGTGAGGTGTTTGAGTGCGCTCATCCAAGGAATAGTTAACGCTGATAAAAAAGTGGTGACAAGGCTGTCCTTGTTCTATGCGACATGTGATAGGGAATCTAAGCTATTGTAAACGACCATGGTCTTATTCTCCAGTTCTATGGCTCGACAGTCCGCTAAAGGCCTGCGGTGACCCAGCCTCTTGGTCATGGGATAAGGGGTTCGTATGGTTAGCACGAAGATATCCCATTACCGTATATTTTGGTCTTCATAACGTTAGGGTGGGTTTCCTCATCGTTACACAGCAACAGATACTGAGCCTTTTGTAAGGAAAGCGCAAATGTATAATTTACCTCGGCCGGGAATCGAACCCGGGTTTGCACCATGAAAAGCAAGCACGCTAACCAACAAGCTACCGAGAGAGTCGCTCATGATCATTAGAGACCAGATATTTATGTAATTACATATTTTTGCAATCCAACTAAAACGGCCGCCAAGGTCTTCACACTCCGTCCACACTCACCCCCGCGACCACTAATGATAAACAATACATTCGTTAACTGGCTCCCTCCCAATAAACAAATCAGATACTTAAGACTGAACATGGACACAAAACTCAATTGGAAGCAGCGTATAGATGCCAAAATCACTCAAGCCAGAATCAAATGAATACAGTTAAAGCCATTAATACACAGATCCAGCCCATTATCATACAATTTAGCATTACAAATATACAAAACAATAATAAGACCCTTGCTCCTATACGCCTGCTCATTCTGGTTAAATGCAGAAAAAAAGGAAGGAAAGGAAAAAAGGCAAAGGAAACTTCAGATAATACATCAATTTCTCAGAATTATTTCAAACGCTCCCTGGTATGTCACCAACAAACAGTTACATAATGAATTCGACCTAGAGACTATGGACCATCACATCACCTATCTAGCTACCAACTTTTTCTCAAACATATCACAAATACCTTCACTATCAATTCACAGACTCGGCAAAAACCCATCATATAAAACCAAAGTACAAAATAAATTTTCATTCCACATTTTCCTGAAAAAATTCTCCGAATTAGATCCTGACTGGAGGAACCACAAGGGTAACCTCAACCTTTGTATTAGTTTTAAGTTTTAATTTAAGTTAGCTATTAAGTCATCCAACATATGAATAGTTAATTTAAACTGAACTACGTATCCACTGTCCATGCAAATAAATGAAAAAAGAACAACATATTTTTTTGTCTCTCTACTTACCGTTCTCAAAATTGTAATCTTGGCAAATCGTCGCTCTACTAATACAATACACATTTTTTTCGTTACATAGTTTTACATATTTAGTACTATATTTCGTATAGTACTATATTTCGTATTTTACATATTTCGCTATTTTCACAAAATATTTTTTATTCATTGCATTTTCTTGAATTTTATTAGTTGTTTTAATGAAAAGAAGCCTTTTCAAAAAATCAGCATTTTTCCTTCATTATTGGTGAAATCTTGCTGAAAAAATATTATTGTCGCCGCGTTGCGAGACCTTTAACCTCAATTTCTGAGAATCTTTGGCGATCGCCGACATGTAACATTTCGATAAGAATGTTGTACGCTGCAGTGATTGTTTGTGGGTCGTAGATATCACCGTGGCTTCTTTTGCGTCTAGTGTGGCTTAAGGTGCATACAATCTTGCTTATATGCTTGATACGGTTCCTAACTACGATCGTAGATAACAACAGATAAATCTTTTACTATTGACGGAAAAGTTGTATGGTGCAAAATATGAATCAATTTGTGTTCTTCAAATGATTTTTAAAACGTTTTTATTATTTTTAAAATTTGTTTAGGAATTTTTGATAAATGTAATTTCGTATTATGTAAATGTGTTTTATAATTAGAGTATTTTAATATTACATATTATATTCCATTTTACATATTTATTACATATTCTTACACTTTTCATTACATACTTTTGATGGTTACATATTTTGATGGTTCATACAACATATTTTTCCGGTCTCCAGGAATGCTAGTGCAAAATGATGAATAAAGTTGTTATCCAACCGAGAAAGTGGTAGCGATGTTGTGATGAGCTGAATTTATCTATGAAAGAAGGAAAAGAAAGCAGAAAATGGCGGTGGAGTAGGCGGTAGAATCGGCGGTGGAGAAGGCAATGGAGTAGGCGGTGGAGTAGGCGGTGGAGTAGATGGTGGGGTAGATGGTGGAGTAGGCGGTGGAATCGGCGGTGGAGTAGGCAGTGGAGTAGACGATGGAGTAGGTGGTGGAGTTGGCGGTGGAGTCGGCGGTGGAGTAGGTGGAGAAGTAGTCGGTGAAGTAGGAGATGGAGTAAGCAGTGGAGTAGGCGGTGGAGTCGGCGATGAAGTTGGCGATGGAGTAGGAGATGGAGTAAGCAGTGGAGTAGGTGGTGGAGTAGGCGGTGGTGTCGGTAACAGGTTTCATGGGCATCGCCGCGCTAGGGGCTGGGTCGGCTGAAAAGGAGTCAGCCGATAACGCCGTCGAAAGGAGACGAGCTTCTCGGGGGATTCCCCTTGTGGCACATTAATCTGTGGCTTCTTAATATTTCACCCGCAAGAGTATTTCAGAGCGACCGCCCGTGCACCGGGATTGGCCCACGTGATCCTCGTCCAGCCCTGCGGCCACGCCGGCCCTCGTGGTCCCGCCCACAAGACATCCTGTGTGGGCGACTGAAATAACTTCAGCGCTTAAGCGTTGTTTTTTTAGGGCAAGGTCTCTCGGGACGCGGTAGAAAATTAGAAGGCAAGAGGAGAATTTGGAGCGAGTACATTCAAGGGAGAAAATATAAGTTGGAATATACACTGAATCCGTGCGGTAATATATGGCATTCCAGTGCGAGGAATGCCATACATTACATGAAAGTGGTCCTGAAAAAACGTAGTTTCAGATAAAATAATGTACTCACACAAAGGAGAAAAATAATATGTTAATTCCTGATATAATCATGCATTCTTAACTGGTATAATCTGCTGTTGAATATAATTAAACAATTAAGATGTCCATAGTCATATCCATCACGATATGTTTTAAAAATGACTGACGTAAGGATTATAAACTAGTTGCATACGTTATTTTTGTTTAATTAACTAAATATGCTCATTAATTCCTCGAAAAATCGTTGATTATATCCATGTTAATAGCTCTCATGCAATTAAAGTTCAATTCCTACTATGCAATTAAAAATACACACCTACCAATTAGAATTCAGAAAAGAGCCAAATCGTGTAAAGAGCCAAATTAAGAAACTATAACACTGACGTAGCAAAGATATTTGCAGTCAGCCATTAAACATGAACAAAATGTACCTCACATGTTACGTATCCACAACAACTACACCTAAACAACGAATAAATGAATCTAAATATGGGAAGTAAAAGTTAAATTAGCTGTTACATGGAACGACATAAAATCTTTAACGTGAATAAATTAAATGTTTTACATGTAAAACATTTGGTCTTAGGATTACGAATGTAAAAAATGTAAACGTCATTTGTGTTTACCAGTTCTAAAAAGTACGCTACAGCAGAACTTTGTCAGAAATAACAAATTTTTCCCCAAAACATGTTGAATTCTCTCTCATACCTGTCTTTGCTTTTTGTGGGAAGTAATGTTTTCATGACTTTCTCAGCTTCTAATATTTTATTCGCAATATCTTCAGTATTTTCCATATGCAAATACTTCTTGCAAACAAACACAATGCAACGTTTACTGAAATAGATATTTTTGAGAAGCAATATAACGTCATCTAACACATGCCTCAAATTGTAAAGATGTGCTTGCATTTCTCAAAATTGAGATGATTCTTAAATGGAAACGAAAATATACTGAACGTAGCATGTGTATAGAGCACTCGTGGTAGAGTAATTGCACTCGTGGTATATAAGAAAACTCGCTATCGTCGCTTGTTTTCTTGAGCTTTTCAATTATCTTGCTCTTTATACACTCGTTTGGTTAATTACTATTTTGTACACGAGCATTATAAATTTATTAGAGAATCAAAGTTCTAAAAAGCAAAGTTTCTAAAAAGTTTTAGAAGCAACTTTATGACGTCACGTGTATTTGACGTGTCGTATCGTGGGTAAAAACGATTGTGGGTTGTTTGGTTTATCGCTACCTCCCCTTGATTCTCTCGCCGCGATTGCTGAATATGTGATGACGCAATTAAACGACACATACGTCATAATCTGTGCCATATGATGGCATTTTATGAACGATTTCTTGTAACGACAAATGTCATTTATAATGCTGGAAAACAATGTACATTCGTTCCACAGTAAACTAGATTATATTTTCAACAACAATACGTTTTAAACCTAACATATTTTCATAAAATATTGAAAATAATAAAGTTTTGAAGATAAATGACTTAAACGTTTAAGAATAGATTGTACTTCCCCTGTTCTTATAATAATTGTTTCACCATATTTTGCAATTTAGACATATTATTTGGCTGCTGGTAACATTCCTTAAATTGCTTTTCTTAAAGTAACCATCAACAAAATAATGATGTAGTATTTCTACTGTATGAACCATTCTGGCATAATATGAATCAAATTTCGAAAAATAAAATCTATTCTTCAACTTGAAATTCATTATTTTTTAATTGTTTACAATTCGTAAAATAATGTTAGTTTTCTCCACGGAAAGGTAAGATAGCATTAGATGACCCTCTAGTACCTTTCTTTCCCGCTAATGTGCCAATAATACAAAACCGCTCAGACTCTCCCAACACCTCTAAATATTAGGTCATTAAGTTTTTATACATTATTTCGATTTATCTTAAAAGCAGTCATTAAAAGAAGCTATTTGTTGCTCTCAAGCAATTACTTACACTCAACACTGTAACAACAAAAGTAAAGATAAATAGGCGTGGTGAGAGATGAAATTTTCTCTTAGTTCGTCTCTCTAAAATTTTCTATCAAAATATTATTAAAAGGATTATTCTTCAATCTATTTTGATCAAACTTCATTTGTAAGTATTCTTCTTCACAAGAATAACGCATTTGAAAGGAATTTGATGTCTGCGTACAGAGATATTTCATAAGACAAAATAAATAGTTACTGTGGAGGGCTATGCAGGGCAGTCGTTAAAAACAATAATTCTTTAACCCGAATAAAAACAAAACTGACGGGTACATTTATTTAATGTACCTTTACGTTTCAATTTAATTTTTAACTTTTCAGTTCAACTAAAAGTATACAGTTAAGCCTTAAGTAAAAATAAAAGTTCTCCTTATACCTTTCAATTTAATTTTTAACTTTTCAGTCCAACTTAAAGTATACGGTTAAGCCTTAGGTAAAACTAAAAGCTTTCCTTATACCTTTTGAACAAATCACCATGAAAAACCTAATGAAACAAATTGCTATATACTCCTTGATTAACTTTCTTCGTAAGTTTCTCCTTGTAAAGAATTCCCCAGCAGTCGATTTGGCGTCTCTATACAGCGGCATCATAGAAGACCAACAAACTACCCCGGGCCGAGGAGGACGAGGCGGGGCAGAGCGGTGTAGGATGAGGCAGTGGGGGTCGCTATTGGAAAAGACGGAGAGAGTGGGAGGAGCAGGCCGGGCCGAAGGGAATGTGTGAAGAGAAATGGACAAGAGGTCGACGGAAAGAAACATGTCGGTGAGGGTCAGGGAAGGATGTGGCGAAGCGAAGAGGAGAGTGGTATGTCGGATCGGGGTAGGGTGAGTGACAGTGGGGCGAGATAGATTAAGGTGGGGCGGGGTGGGGTGGGTTAATTTCGGCTGATGTAGTTTAGTTATTTTTAGTTAATGCCTTATTTTACGTGGCGAGACTCGATCCATCAGGCCCGCTCTTCCGTCTATCCACGCAAATTTCGCTACGCTCCTTTCACCACCTAGCGGAGAAAAGAGGTATTATCTTGGGTGACGAAACAGGCGGATCTCAATTTTGCTCAGAGGCTTCTTTTAGGCTTGAGGATATTTCACATGCAGTAAATATACTACATGCGACAGCCAGCTTTACTTCCCCTCCGAAGGAGGCGGAACGGGGGGCTTTGGCGTACGAGGGGCTTTTTCGCCCTTAAAAATCCACGGCTTCGATCGGGTTTGAACCCGCAAACTCAGGTACAACAGTCCGGTACGCTGACCATTATACCACCGAATCCGTGTAGGGTGGGAGAGTGAAGCGGAGCGGGGCGGAGCGGGGCGGAGCGGGGCGGAGCGGGGCGGAGCGGGGCGGAGCGGGGCGGAGCGGGGCGGAGCGGGGCGGAGCGGGGCGGAGCGGGGCGGAGCGGCGCGGAGCGGGGCGGAGCGGGGCGGAGCGGGGCGGAGCGGGGCGGAGCGGGGCGGAGCGGGGCGGAGCGGGGCGGAGCGGGGCGGAGCGGGGCGGAGCGGGGCGGAGCGGGGCGGAGCGGGGCGGAGCGGGGCGGAGCGGGGCGGAACGGGGCGGAGCGGGGCGGAACGGGGCGGAGCGGGGCGGAGCGGGGCGGAGCGGTGCGGAGCGGGGCGGAGCGGTGCGGAGCGGTGCGGAGCGGGGCGGAGTGGTGCGGAGCGGGGCGGAGCGGGGCGGAGCGGGGCGGAGCGGGGGGAGCGGTGGGAGCGGAGCGGGGCGGGGAGGAAGGGGCGGGGCGGGGCGGGGCGTGGCGGGGCGGGGGGTACTGGGGCGAAGTGGGGTGGAGAGGGGCGAAGTTGGGCGAATTGCAAAGAAGAGAAGGGGACAGCGCCACTGTGCTGTGCAGTGCCGTCGCCTTAATTGAAACGATAAATTCGGCGGCGAGGAGCATCCACAGTCCTCAGTCCTCAGCAGACAAGGAGCTACGGCGCCGAGGATTTCAAGGGGCCGTGGCGAGAGGATTTCAAGGGGCCGAGAAAATATTTTACACGCAGAACTTTGTTTTGCATGGGCTATTCTACGCTTGAAATATGAACCAATAAGGTTTAACAATTTCTCTTTTGTGAGCCAACTTTAAAAGAATCATTTACTTGGAATTTTACCCGGTCAATTGTATTCTTTTTATATTCTACACGTTTGCATGGTTTTATACGTAATAAATGCATACATCTGAAATAGAGAGTACAAAGAGAATCAGAAATTTCGCTATTTCAGTTTACGATAAAGTAAAAATTATTCTATGAAAGTTTTCATGACAAAGAAACGATAACCTCGTCCTGTACATGTAGGTTACTAACCAAACTTTTGTTAATAATTATTATAAATAATACTCGCTTATTTAAAAATCAGTTTTAGTTGCATATTTTAAAAAAATAATTGTATTATTAGAGATACTTAAGTTTGTTATTCAGCTGAAATTATTATTATGCTGTGGAACATTAGATTGTAGCTATATGTGCAGATGGCAAATAATGCATTATAATTTAGGAAACCTGAACATTCTAATTGAAACAATACACTTAGAATTGTATTTTCTATTGTCGTCTTCATAAAACTTGAATTAATTCGGAATATTTTACTTTCTCGTCTTGGATCGTAAGAAGAGAAAGTAATATAATCGCGCAAGAAAATTCCGATTTATCGACACTAAAACCTCCAGGCCAAGCTAATCCAAAGGGTTGATCAATATTTCTATATGTAGTAAATTATTTCCTATGAGACACGTTCGGTAGTGAAAATACATGTTTTATGGATCCTTAATACAGAAAAATCGATTGTCGACCAAATGTCGCTCTGTCCAGTCTGTCCGTCAGTTCTAGCGCCTAAACAACGTTGGCGCTATCCAAAATTGATATTCCCCGAATGATTTCGAGGAACCCAAGGCCCTGTAAGTTTGAAACGGATATTTTGGATTGGGGGATGAAGCCTCGACAACATTTTCAAAATTTCTCAAAAAATGGCTCCAAATTTTTAGATTAAACTTCGTCGTCGGATAGCGTAAAAGACGCTTAAGAGAAAGACATAGATCAAATTTTCGTTGAAATCCCTGATTTTTCAAAAATTGCACCAACTCAATTTCTTTCTATCTTTCTACAACTACAATATTGAAAACATTGCTTCCAATATTGATTTTTTTCTCTATGAAATCTGTTTCATGACATATCTTGAATAATTTTTGCGTTAAATTTAGGGACTTTTTAAACGATTATTTTCTCGAAAACGATTACAACTTTTTTCTTTAAATTTTCACTTTATATTTTAAAGGAAGGTAAATATGTGGTGGGCGTCCCATTTCCGCCAAAACAGTATTTTGTGCATAATTTCTGCTGAAATTAATGTAAATTATAAAAAAATCGTTTTCTCATCAACCGCTCCAAGTTTTTCCACAGACAGAGCGACCGACGTTTCTCTTTCGTCGTAAGGGTCTCATTTTTATTCATTTATTTCTTCAATTATCTAATAGGCCAACGCCCAATTCAAAATTATTACATACACCGACTAAAACCAACGTCTCGCCACATCATTTCCACATCACAACTTTCTCACTTCCACTCACAATACAATATATACCATGACATCACATCACTTCACATATCTTGAAAACAACACAGAGTACACAAAGTCTATCAAAGTTTACCAAAACTTTTATTTATGTCATCAGTAATATACGAAAGAAAACTATACAAAGTCAATCAACATCATTGTTTTACCTACTTTTACGAAGGCATTTTTTGACAGAGCAAAATCAATAGCATGCTTATTCTCTATTCTACACATTATATTCAGTGGAACATTAAAATATACATTTTCGTGGAACTCTGAATATTTGAAATTTTTGAACGTTAGAAATACTTTCAGAACGTAGAATGTGCTGTTATAGCACCACTACTTCCATTATGTTCGTACGGAGTACATCACATGTACGTTCTTTCATGAAGTAAATTCTCCATTATGTATGTTTTGCTGTAAATAAATTACGCAAAATTATGATTGTATGTTGGACAACGAAAAATAATTTCTCGATTGAGCATTTTGTTTTAGCAATTTTTGACCGTGACAGGCCACACAGGTTGCTCTAGAAATCCGCTATCGTCTTTAAAGGTCACCGACCTGTGTCGGAGGTTCTTAAAGGTACACGCGCAGGCTTCAGGTTTTGTCACCATGGGAAACTGACATTATGTTCTGCATACATTCTACCAATAAGATGTCAAATATGGATTTATTCTCGCGAGGTCTGAGATTATGTTACTGATAATTATTGTTATATGCCCACAGTGAAATAATTTATTGATATAAGAAAGTTTTCGGAAAGGGTAAAGTTTGGCGTTTGCATAGTACTGATATTTATTTGTAAATTTTCTTTGCTGTAATAGCTGACGACTACATTCTAAAGATGCTCCCACTAACTTCCCATGGTCAAAATTTGAAAATGTTGTACTTGAGATTCTGTAAAACGTATAATTCATGGTTGTTAATGAAATATAAAATATTTTTGGCAAAAACAAGTAAGTTAATATCTTAGAGCTAACGGGTGTTTTGTTTTTATTTCATTCTTTTCGTCAAATAAAAATAAAAATTGTAAGTATGAATGGGAAAGAACTACCATCTCCATTTTTATGAGCTCCAGAATCTATCCCTCAATCTTCCCATATTTGAATTAGTTGAAATAGTTGATATTAATAGTTGAATATGGATAAAAAGTATAATACAATAGTTTGATGACAGATAATAGTTCCAACAAAGCGAGGTTAGCAACAAAAGTAGACATTTTCACTCCAGAGTTATATAAAACTGAATTACATTGGTAAGCGTACTACAGATTTTAATTTTTAGTATTGCTAACCCACATCCCCGGCTCTATTTCCACAACCACCAGCGAAAGGAGAGCCCAACAAAACGTGCGCATATGGAAGCAACATTTATGTTTAGAAGCAAAATAGGGAGCTTTCTCAGCATTTCGTCAATGAATCAGAGAAACTGGACAATAACCTAATCGAAATGGAGGTCATTGACTCAGAAGCTGAAGTACATTAGTTGTAGCTAAATATTATTAAGTTACTAAGTAATTTTAATGTATGAAGGGAGATACGCTGCCAGAAGACATTAGAAAAGGCTACATTTCCAACATATACACGAGATGTGACAGGAAACCATATGGGAATTATAGAGGCATAACTGTGCTCTGTAGTATTGGGCGACTGTATGGAAAAAAAAACAACAACAGAAATTTCGACTTGAAATGGAGCTTGCAGGTGTGGAAGAATAGAGCGCCTTTAGAGCAGGACACTCATGTACTGATAATATTTTTAGTATCATACTAGTGACCGACAAACGGCTTGCTCTTAATTTAGAAACTCACCTGGTGTTCATGGAGTTAAGGAAAGCCTATGACACAGTTTCATTAAATGAACTTTGGACGGCAATGCGGAAACAAGATGTAAAGATGTACTTATTGAAAGCTGTTAAAGACCTATACAGCAGTAATGTAAGTGAAATTAAAGTTGTAAGAACCTTTCTGAACCATTTACTTTAAATAAAGGGTTTTGGCTAGGGTGTGGCATACCTCCTACTCTGTTTAAATTAAATTTAAATGAAAATTTAAAAAATTGGAGGAGAAAATGTTGCAATCTGGGTGTAAAAATCTGACGATTCCATGCTTTATTCTCTTAATCATGCAGATGACCAAGTCATCTTCGCTGAGGAGAAATATGATGTTCTGTATATGTTGCGAACACTTCATAAAGAGTACTTAAAATTAGGGGCTAGAAATTAATTTTAATAAAACATAATATCTGGTTGAAGGAGGAGAAGCCAAGACTGTGTATACTAAACGGACCAGAATTGAAATCCTGCCAGAACGTAACCTATTTAAGTACTCAGCAGCAAATGGAGAATGTACACAAGATATTCAGAGTAGATATCAAAAGGGAAAGTAACAACAAGGCAACTGCATCCCTTAATACGGAATCAAACCCTGAGCAAAAATGTTAAAAGAAGACTATCATAGAGAGTATTGCCACATATGGATCTGAAGTTTGAGAAATATTGAAAGGTAATGAGAATAAACTTACATTAATGAAAATGGACTATTGGTGAAGAATCTGTAAATTGACATGCTAGACAAAGTAAGAAATGAAGAAATTATAAGAAAAGCAGAAGCGAGTTTCAATATTATTGATAACATTGAAATCTAAAGGCTCAAATGCTATGATCACTTAATCAGCACGGGTGATGAACGATGGCCTCTAAAGCTCTGGAATTGGAAACCAACATAAATACACGGAAGGAAGCAGTCGAGAAGGCGATAGGTAGAAGAGGATTTACTGCAGAAGACAGCGGTGACAGATTCAAATGGAAACTGAGATGCGAGAGTCGGCTAATAGTGAAAAATACTCGTAGTACTACTACTAAATTATACAAGACGGATTAATCTAATGATATATACACATTTAAAATTGTTAAAATAATTAATTCTTTTCCTTTTCGATGGTCAGTGTATTTTATTATTTTAGAGAAACAATTATACAGCAGAAAATATTTTATTTTGAACTTAAATTTATGTGAAATTTTTAATTGTTTAACGTCATCTCTCAATCTGTTGTAAAGTTGTATAAGTATTGTGTGGATTTCTTGTATTGGGCTGTTGATACTGACTGATAAATGATAGTTAAAATATCATTAATTTCGTATCCTCTGATCCGTTCCATTTCTCCGAGAATTTTTCTCGTGGCCCACGATTGGCGGTATACCTACATATTTAATTGATTTAAAGCAGAAATTACCTAAAATTACTAGATTGTCCTAAAATTATACAATAACATTTTTAATGAACTGATCTTTTACAACAGATTTCGTTTCAGGCAACAATATTTATCTTCAATTTTATACTTTTCAAAAAAATTTAATTTTTTTCGAATTTTCGAAAGCACGGAGAGTTCAACGAAAATAAAACCTGAGCCCTTCTTTTTTCACGCGTTTCTTGTACTATCCGTGGAAATAATTTGAAGAAAAATTAGGAGTGGTTTTCGAGAAAAAATGTTTTTTAATTGCATACATTTTAAGCGCAAATTACAAGCAATACATTTCAAGCAAAAACTACTAGTTTAAAAAATTACATGACCTTTTTGAAACAGCTGATATTTTAGAACGGAATTTGTTTGAATCCAAAATCTCTATTCTCAATAATGTAATGTTTTGTAAGTTAAAATTTTTCAATGTACGAAAATAGAATAGAGTTTGCCAGAAATGAGAATAGCATCATTTGAAACGTATGGAGAGAAAATTTAATAAAAATTGAGAACGTTGTTCAGAGGTGGCGAACGATGCAAATAAATGCCTATTTAGTTATTTTCTAGTTAGGTTCATTTTCTCATATTATAATTTTTGGAGGCAATGGAGGAACTTGTGAATTTCGCAAAAGCGAGAGGGCAACCCCATTACCGGGATGAGCGCCGGGGCCGGTGATGAAGATCCCTGCTGACGCCCCGCACACTTGCTCCCTTGACCTTCGCAAACTCCTGCTCCACGAGCACGCCAGCTAATGTGCCTGGAGCAACGCGCTCGCTACGACGTAGCAGCGCCTCCTAGAGGTCACTGCACGAACAGACAGGAGGGAATTATGATGCAATGTGATAAAGAAGAAAAGGATTTCATTTACTTTGATATCAAATTAAGGTGCAGGTAGAAATGCAAAAGAAAAGGAAATAAATTAATTGCGAGTGGAGATCTCAAGACAACTCGCCTCATGTTGATTGATTATTTTGTATATTTTGGCGTGTGAACTGCTACGGATATTAATTCCGTAAGGGACAGTTTTATCAACAAAGTGTAGTGGTGTACTGTAGAGTAAATCAAGTTTATTCGAGAGTGTTTTCGAGAGTAAATCATTCACTCAAGAGTAAATCCGAACTTTACTCAGCAAAAGTCCTTCGAGTAATATACGGAGTAACCTCAGTTTTCAACGTGCTGTTCCTCCAAAGTGCTGTTATGGATCGATGATTGCGAATGATGTTATTTGAAGATTTATTCCAGGGATTATGCGGAATATTAACCTACAGAACAATGAGCAAGATGGGTGCGAGGGAGAAAGGATTCAATTTTGACAATCGGGATTTTGACGCCAGGTTCCGTTTACAAATAAATTGCATTTAGTACACATGAATTGTGTTTACTGTACCTGTTTTTTGAGCTTCCATTATCCTATTAGACAGTTGTTTCTTTGCATTTTTAAACTTTTTTCCACTCTTATTTAAAAAAACTGGCTACTTTGTGGGGCGTGGATGTACATGAATTATAAATGCTTACCTTCTGCCAAGCCTCATCTGTCTGTTTCATAATGATCCCGTTAGTCTTCTTAGTCCAGGATGAAATCGTCTAGAATGAAATCGATAGATCTTCAGGGTCTGCAATATCCAATATCGAGTTAGACTGTCAAAGGCCTTTCGGTAGTCACTTTAAGTCCCGCTCAAATTACGATTTCGTTTCCTTACATCATTCAAGACGACTTTGTTTAGTAGCAAACTTTTATTACAACCATAGGTACCTTTATGACATCCTTTCTGTTCAACTTGCGACAGATGGTTCTTCTCTACGTGTCTGTACATTTTGTTAGCTATGGCTGCAGTTATACTTTTGCACATAACTGGCAAACAAGTGATTGGCCTGTAGTTTTCCGCCAAAGAACTGTCTCCCGTCTCGGTAGCAGATATGTGATGCCGCGTGTCAGACATTCCAGGAGTTCTTTTGGGTTTTCTAATATTTAATAAAAGTCTTTGTTAGATGATAATGTAATGCTGTTGATTTATTAATCCCATAAACATGTTTTTTATCAGATCCAAGAGACATCCCATATTCTTGACTACTTGGAAGAGATCGTCTTCCGATTATTTATGAACATGTTCCACAGTTTCCACACGTTTATCGGCAGTATCAATTTTAGATAGGAGTCAAGATGCGTCTTTGTTGTGGGATTTTTCTCCATATTTATGCCAAAAATGTTTTGACGTCATCATTTGCAAGAGGAAGAGCATTGCTCTTTGGTAAGTCAAATTGCGATAGAATCTCTTCGCCTCTGTTTCAAACAGCCGATTCTGTACACGGAAATCTACTCTGCCTTTTGTAGCGTCTAATGGATTGAGCTCATGCTTGGCTTTTCTCTTTTATCTTCTCAGCTACCATTAGCCTTGTTGAGTCATTTTGAATTTGGTAGTTTTGCTCAATAGGGAGTATTTTTCTTGACCTTTAGACGTGTGCGTTTGCTTAGAAGGTCCCTCCACTAAGTGATATTTCACGCCGAATATCGGCTATCCTTCCATAATTCTTTTCGCTCTTGGCTGTTTACTCTTACTTTGGCTGTTGGCATTTGGTGTTTTTGAAAAAAAGTTCCAAAATTATCTGAGATGTTAGAGATCCAGTTCTATACACGATGTGATTGATCTCAGAAATAACTAGATTTCTACCTGTAGTCTGTACCATCTCATTTATGGCAGAATTCAACGTCTCTATCACTATCTTAGCTTTGGCATGTTCATGCATTCTCCTCAACAGTCCACGAGATTCGAATGGAAGTAGACGAACTCGTTCTACTTCGCGTCATGAAGCTTTCACATAATGAGTACATCGTGCGATTCAAAGTCAGACGAATTTTTACCACGAACGGAAGTTTCAATGGATACAGATGAACCTTCAACAGGACCGTCGTTTTCAGGAATATTAGACAGTTCTAAATGTTTGTCATGTGGATATTCCGATTGAAGAATAAACTCCACATTTCCGTGAATGTTAGCAAGTTGTTCTGCTGCGAATTTTCCACTATTCACTATGTATCGTAGTTGACTGGCAAGCTTTGTAGGTCTCATATACAGGTGCCCCTCTCTCCATATCTAGTGCACGTCTATTTCTGAGCCCATTTTTCGCTTTTGCGTACTAAAAGCACCACATCACCTCCGTTAATACATCCCGGGTCCATATCTGACAATGGCTTGGAGCTACTGCCGGCACTGGGCCTTGTTTATTATTATTATTATTATTATTATTATTATTATTATTATTATTATTAAGATACAGCCGAGGGGAAATCTTCTATAGACACAAAGTGTGGCATGAATTGAAATAGAAAAACGATTTGTCAGACATTGTTGGAATCATATAATATGACCCCACAGTTGGTTGGAAATTCTCCTTACCTGAGAAAGCAACGTGTTAACAGAACGCTCCGGCATTTCGTGACTTGTTCTCTGAGAAGCACATGTGATGAACAAACTATTGTGTTTTAACACGAGAGCTGCTTGTTTACATATCCTACAGTAGGGTTTATCTCAAAGCGTTTTATCGTTGCCGCTTCGTAATTGCACTCCAACATGGACAGTTAGATTTTAGAGAAACACTAACTTTACCTTGGACAAAGGGTTGTTCTACAAACACAGAAAGGAATACTCTTCCGTAGACACTACATCGGCTTTTCCTGTAATCTGCATTCCTTTGAGCTGATTTGCCAATGTTGCTGGCTGCTCTTGTTCTGATCGCAATTTCGAAGTCAGGATAACTACTTGGAATTTTACTAGAAGAATTGTTCGCGGAAATTTCCATGGGATACTTCCCATTCTCCTTATTTTTCATATCACTATTACTTTTATGAAGCAACATTATCAAATGTTTTAAGAGTACCGTATTTTAATATCCTCTGTGAACTCATGAACGAAAGTAACTAGAACAGCTGGAAGTAAATGGAAATGGCTCAATTTTTCCATCAAAGAGGACAAATATTACGTAATAAATAATAGAAGATCATTATAATTTTATTTCAAACTTAGTATAAAATTTAATGAATACAGAGATCATTAAAATGAAAAATAGAGGAAACATATATTGTTTTCTAGTTATTTTTTGAAATTTTTATCTAGATGTTACCACTTACAAATATCATGTTTCAGTGTCGGGTGATTTCGTTCAGTTAGCACCATTCTCTATACTCGGAAAAATGGCACCTTCGTATTATGACATGTAGCAAAATAGGTGAAGTTTGTTTGATTGGTCTGAAATACTTTGCGAGAAATTCAATAGACCGTGAATTCCAGAGAAATGGTAGTCACGAAATGTTCTGAATATTTTGAATTTGATACAAACTGTAGAACTTTCATCAAATAGTATAATGATTAAAAAATAACAGAATCATCAGCAAAATAGACATTTTAAATCATTAATAATCAATTGAAAGTTATTTTGTATTATAACTACAAGAAAAAATCACAAACGTAATATCCATGCCTGGTCTTCTTACCATACAATCATAGTTTTCATACGAACTCACCAGGAGTGGTAGCTCAGTGCATAAACTAATGTCACTGCAGCGCCTCTGACTGGAAGGTCCTAGGTTCGAATCCTCACGGCGGCAGGATTTTCCACACTAGCTTTTCAGCTATGTCGAATTCAGCCGCTGTCCGGAGGAGAATTCTAGCGGCCGGCTGCTCTGATCGGTAGTTTTCCGTGGTTTCTCCGATCAACACCAGGCGAATGCCGAAGCAGTACCCTAACAAACGGACCGCGCGCGATCTTTCCTTCTACTTCCTTGTCCTATCCTCTCCCCTGACACACACATACTTACACTAACATGCACTACACTACCACATATTCCGGGAGACCGGTCGGGAGCTTAGAGGTTGTCCCGGCTGAGGCGGTACCCTGCTGGTGGGAGAGTCCTGGTTAGGGAAACTCCACTAGCTGACGGTAAGTCGGCGCCGGATCTCGCCATCCAGCAGGGGAAGATCACCGCATTCTTCCTAGAAAAACACGCACTATACTTACGGGACTAATGGCCAAATCAGTTGACGCGCCCGAAATCAATCAATCATTCAGGCTGGCGTAACTACATAGAAAAATATCAATATTTTTAATTCAAATTACACTCTAATGTCCATGTACTCCTGCAGATAATAAATTTTGTCTCATTTCATAACCGTAAATTTTTAATTAAAGTCCATCTTAGACCTCAGCGATTCATTTATTCCTGGCAACGCATGGGGCACATTCTAGAATCGCTTAGTATTCCCCTCGTGAAAGGATCAGATCCTGGCTGCGGCGCTCCTTCAGCGAAAGGCTAACAGCTCTTCGGTTGGAGGAAGCGCTGCGCTCTCGATGGTCGTAAAAGGAACGAAAATTTGCACACGTGGGCGGCAGCGAACGGCGCTGCCTCGGGGCGAGCGTTATCGAGAGCTCCTCGTCGGCTTTCGGAGCCTTTATAATGCACTCGGCCCTTTCTCCGACCCCCATCCCCTCGCCGCTCCGCATGTTCGACCTGCTGCTCTTCGCCCTGTTCTCCATCCGGCGTCTGAGAGAGAACAGCGTCCGCCAGACGCCTTCGACTACCCCGAGCGGTCAACGTGTGCCTTCACGTTTGCCGATAGCACATTCGAAAGACGCAACCCGCACAACATTCTGTCGGCCAAGTGGGATGGCAGGTTGTTCCTCAGCCTTCTGAACAGCTCTTATTATTCAGACATTCTGATAATCTAATGTTAAGCTATCGCCTACTGTCACACTATCGTTTTTGTATAATGTGCGAAACCAATGTCCAAGAGTATTAAAAACGCTTTATTTTCATCTTCACTGTATGTGTATGTATTTGGTATTTTGGGTCGATTTTCCGACTTTGCTGGCAAGCGAATGGTGATCCCAGGTCTGACCTTAGTTTAATTTCCATGTTCCTAAGTCTTAAGAGACATTTATGACGTTTTTCCTTCCCCTGAACTAACAAATTCCGAATGCCTGAGCTTTGCGTCACACGACTATTGAAACTGAGACGATGGAAAGCTACATCTTATTTTCGCCTCGATCAGAAAGCGAATCCGGGACTCACGGTAAATACTTACACATTTATTTAAAATCAAATTTTTAACTTTCTCCTGTTATCATTATTATCCTTTATCCTGTTGTAAGGCCTCAGCAGAACTCGTTTCCTTAACAATTTCATTAAGTTTTCTTCCGTTAAACGTGTTATTTTTCATAATGTTTTAGTTTAGAAACAATTGCTCACAAAAATGTACGTTCAGTCACACATAGAAGCAATAATGGCTGGAAATGAACGGAGAAGTGGATATTTTAGGTTTGAGTGCCCAAGCATATGAAAACGAAACACCTTTTGTTTTCATACAGGAAAGTGAAAGATAACATGCGTTAGCTTCGATTCGTGATGCGTTGCAGAAAGCAGTTTTGCTGACTAGCCTTCAACTTTCAGGGGAACAGAAAAATAATTGTACAACAATATTAATTATAGTTTCTCCCTTACTTCTAAATTGCATATTCTCGAATTAGGCCTCTCAATCACACCAAATTTTGAACTCTGAATCCTAACAACCATAGTCAGTTGTTTTTTTTTTTTTTGTGCTTACTCGTACTTACGACTGTGAACAGTACCACTGGACTTCATACCCTCGCCAACACGTGTTATAATAATGTTTAATGTTAAGATTATCTAGTTTGAACATAGTACTCACTGATCAATTTGCAGAAAAATATATTCAAAATAAATTTAATTTGTTGATAAATTATATTTTTATTCCCATTCTCGTTGACCTATTCGTCCAACGCTATAATCTGTTCCAGATCAAATCGTATAATTGTGAGAACAACTTAATTTTGTTACAACTTATGTACTCACCAATTGAGTAATTCAAATTAGAATTGCGGTATAATAATATATGATATGAATCTGCTTGATATCAATATTTATTTCTGCATAACCCGCCCCGAATTTCCGAACACGAATGCTCGTACAAGGAATTTAAGACAACGATTTTTTTTATTACCATGAGAAACAATGGGAATTGTTTATGATTTAAACGATATCATTTATATAGCATTTGTAACGTATTTATTGCATTAAATTGCAACAAAGTTATACAAATAAAAGATAATTCCGAGCAAGAATGGATGTATACAATTAAGAGTGGAGTATAATAAATTTGCAAATCAATGTAAAGTAGTATATTATGAAGCGATGTAATGACGGGTACTAATACGCAAGTGTAATATTACGAAATGAGCGATAAACATGCGAGTACTGTAAACTTCTCAGGAACCTATTAATACCCATTACATCGGGTTCCAAACGCTACGTTATCTACGACTTACGGAAACTTTTATAAGCTAAACATTTACATTGAATAGTTTCGTGGCAGTTGACGTGCAGGATTTAGCCAAGGTCACCTAGCCAACAGCTCCCTCCCTATCCTACCGCAGGTAGCCTTGGTTTACTGCGCTAGTCAAAGAGAATCAATGAGAAATTACTATCCAATTTATTTTAAATAATATCCCACGTAAAAAATAATAATAATAAAATAAATTAAAACTGACAAGAATAATATAATACGAGTACTAAATGCAATTTTAATGTACAAAATCGAATGAATCATTTACTAGAACGATTCTCAATGATTTAATTGTCAATTCTTGCTTCAATTCAAACTTCTCTGTGATTGGTCAAGAACCTGTACTATAATAAAACCTGTATCGTAATGAGTATCGTTTTACAATGTGTTGCAGCCATCAAATGACAGAATTATACAAAGGAAGTAAAAAAAATAATTAACGAGAAAACATTCTAATGGAAATATCTAGATAGCTTAAAGAGATTTATAAAATGGCTAGAATTCTGCCTCTGTCTAGAAGAGTATTCAATCGACCGGGTTCTCTCATCGGTAGTGTTCCGTGGTTTCTCCATTCAACGCCACGCGAATGCCGGAGCAGTACCTTAGAAATGGGTCACGGCCCGCGAGCGATCTTTCCTTTCCCTTCCTTGTCCTATTCTCACCCCTTACTTACACTCACACTTTATACACTGCACTACCATTTATGCCGGGAGACCAGTGATGGTGCTTAGAGCGGTGCTTAGACCGGCTAGGGCGGTGCTCCTTTGGGGAAGATATGTGAAAGGGAAGAAACCCGCAAACCACCATGTAGGTCGACATTGGATCTTACCATCTCGAGAGAAAAATTCACCGTCACCTCCCATGATAAAAACAGCACTACACGTGAGGGGCTAATGACTTTAGTAATTAATGCGCTCAGAAACACTAATAAATCAATCAAAAATCGAAGAGCTCATCTGTGACAAGATGAAGACTCTTTTAAAAGTGATTTTTGACAAAAGAGTTTTGCAAAATAGTTGCCACTAAACTATTAAATAATGTATACAATTAGAAATTACGAATTAATTGAAGCTATGGATATTGGTTGTAACTTCGAATAAGTCTCAAATTTCTATAGCAATTTTGTATAATGTGTATTTCAACTACGTCGACTTTGTCCCTACACATTGCAGCTCATTTTGTGATCAGCAATGATGTAACTATCCTTTTCCTCTATACCATCTTCAAAATCGTCTGTCTGTCCAAAACACCACTTTCATACTGACTACGGGCTCGAAAAGAAGATGAGATTTCATTTGCACCCTCTTCGTCAGAAGGACTCAATTCCATAAAAAAAATATTTTAAAAAAATGTTGTTTTCTATTTTGAGTCATACCCAAGAATCCGATAAAGTAACTAGTTATAGTAGTGAAATTAGTACATACTAGTGTACCCGTGAGAGAACTCTCGGATATTAAACCGCACCCTCTCTCATATTTTTCTAATTCCATATTAAGCCTGTACTATACCGTTTCCTTCAAGACTCTTTTATCCTCCGTCACTTATTCTATGTGTCTCCTTGTAACTGATAAGAATACAATTCACCATTGCCACTACTAACTATTCTTATTTAACGTTATTACCAAGCAGTTATTAGTTTAATTTCGCATACAGTTGCATATTCTACTGGTTCTGAACAGGTGGGATAGAATCGAGACGCGTCGAATTAGCAAAAATGTAATAGAATGTTCAAGAAGATTTCATCCTATATTTTACGCTGTGATGAATGTTTCTTTGAGGCCTGTGGCTTCAAAATTTTATTTTTAATGCCCTAAATGGCTTATTTTAGGAGTTATTTCACGATATAAATTCAAAATGTAACCGAGTGTTGCGGGTTGCGTTTCACATGAATATTTATATGCGTTTTTTTAAACAAATTATTCAAATTTTTAAAGTCACAGTGCAATTTGTCACGTCTACGTGAAATTTTGTTTCTTTAGAGACCTGATTTATAAAGATTGGTTACCACTTGTGTGAGATCAGCAAAAGATGTGTATATTACTGAAATTATATAGGGAACGATAGCTAAATCTCGGTTCAATGGTAATTACTTATTTGGAACTATGTGCGCAAATCGCCGAATAATATAACTAGACCTAATATAGGATGCGACTAGGAATACGTCACACTCTCTCCGTCTCTTTCTCTCTTACCTGCACTACGTCACATCACCATTCATCAATATTCACCCCTTCATTCTATCGCTTGGCATCGCTACCTTTCACTATACATCGATAAACCTCTGTCACACCGCGAATACCCCTGGATCTACATCAAATCACCGTTCCATTTTCACCTTCTCATTTCTCTCTCTCTCTCTCTCTCTCTCTCTCTCTCTCTCTCTCTCTCTCTCTCTCTCTCTCTCTCTCTCTTTTGTTTCTCCCTTGCACCGCATCTGCCTCCGAGACTCGATTTTCCTCCCTGTCTCCAGGCCACTTCGAGTGTTTCGTCTCTGCTCTCCCCTCCCCCGGCCAGGTCGCCGCCCTCCAGGGACGCGGTGGTCGGCGGTCAGTTTACGAGCAGCCTTGAGGCCGAGCGAGCCATCCAGCTGGGAGGTTGGTAATGCCGTCCTCGCCCTTCCCTTCTCAAGGCAGTTTATAGAAACCATTAAACAACGTTCTCTGCGCACTTGGAATATTAAAACACTGCTTTTATTAATAATGAATATCATGATCTACATTCATTCTCTGAATATAAAATATTGAATTGTTCTGAGGGACATAGGAATGACGATTTTTTAAATGTATTATCAGCTAAGTGGTTGAAATATTGCAATCCGATCATGACAATTGCTAGTGTTGAAGTTCTATATTATGAATAACAGAACATAAAAATATACAATGAGTGTCATTTATTTTAGTTTCTATATCTGTCAAGTTTAATGTTTTATTTAATAATGAATACTATAAATTGGAAGCTGTTCTTTGGTTAGTTTATATCACCACGTTTTTCCCACAATATCATCACTAACCTCCATCCATTCATACTAGCTCGTAAGACCTTCTAAGGACTGCAAGTAAATTCACATTCAACAAACACACTCTTTCTTGGTTTTCTCTCTTACAGTATTGACTTTTTAAAAAAATTCTAGTTCATGTTAAATCGATAGCAAATGTTCAAGAATTAGAGACCCAGTTCATGCTCTTAATTTCAATTCAGTGCTCTTCATTTACAAATACTTTCCATTATTTTCTATAACTTTCATATTTAAAATCTTTACTTTGTGGGTCCTGGGAAAGAGTTGTCACTCACAGCTGATACACGAAGGTAATCCCAAAAGTAAGGTCTCCCATTTTTTTATAATTACATAGACCTGTTTATTTAGACAATGGTTTAAATCAGTTTACAGCTTGACATTTAGCTATTCTTCGACATAATCACCATTTCTTTTGATACATTTGTATAGAGGCTGCGACAGTTTTTGTATATCCATGGCATACCAGCTCGCCGCCATGCTGTTCAGAAAGTTATGAACCTCTTCTTTCACCTCGTCGTCGGAGCTGCATCGCTTTCCGGCCAAATGATCTTTAAACTTAGGGAACAGGTGATAGCCACTGGGCGCCAAGTCGGGACTATAGGTAGGGCGGGTGATGATACGTGGGTGGGTGGGGGACTGAGCGCCTCAGCGCGGCGTGCGCATGTTTACACACAGCGCGGGAAGCACTCTTCACAACAGTGTGACCAAATACCAGACAAACAGAGTTCTGTACTTAAAAAAAATTGGAGATCTTACTTTTGGGATTACCCTCGTAGTATAGACTGCCGGATCGCTCCGCCAGAGAACGCGTTACTATTGAAGATGACTACACGGATGTGGCCGTAACGTTTGGAAACTTCTTTCATAGAACCACCGCCCGGAAACTAACAATAATTTTGAAGATGAATTCGAAGACTATGTTTATTCATTCTTCATACTTTTACTCTCTCCATAAAAATTCGGAAAGGAAATATGATAGTTTTGTATCATTTGTAAGTCATTACCGACACAAATCGTCGTATGTGTATTAATGATGGATATGAAATTAACATCTTTACTGTGTCAAGCAGGTTGAAGACAAAATAACAGAATATTACGAATTATGATATAAGGAAAACAGCTCGTGTACATGCACCTCGAAGCAAACGGTGCCCAGGAACCCACTTTTCCATCGAGCACATCTGAAAACAACGCGTGCTAGCGCCTGAAAACATAGTTTGGTCATCCTTCACTGCCTGCTTCTTTAGACGGTAATTCACAAAATGAGATCTTTTTGAACATTTTATTATATATTTGGAAGGGAACGCCATCTTGTAGCGCCGGTTGTCAGAAACTTAAAAAATCTGGCTACAGTATGAAGATGCTTTCGCCTTTAACAGAATCGGCGTATAATGTGAGCATCTATAGTCACACGAAAAATACTGTGCGGGTAAATACCCATTTGGAAGTTGGCAGTGAGAGAAATATTCCATAAACGTCGAATTTCAGAAATTAAGGAAGTTTCTTGATATTGCGTTGACTCAAAACGTGTATATACGATCAACATGTTTGCAAGATCGGCTCAACAGTATTGCGATTTTACATGTTTATAGCGACCGACAAAATCGATTTGCAAAAATTATTAAATGAGTTTATATCAAGAATTCAAAGCGCAGCACTGCTTTTTGCGTTTAAAAAAAGAACGGCTGAAGTTACATAAAATAAATATGATAAGAATGTAATGATAAAAATGTCAAATTGAAGAAAAAATTTGTATTTTTCTGTCCATATACATTTTCGGTGGGAGATAGAAGGAGGAGGAGGCTCCACTCGGGTCGATAACCCACTCGGACTTGACAACGATCGCCGCCCCTGATCTTTAATACAACGATTCACAAAAAGGAGTAGTGTTTGCACGTGTTAAAGTAACTTCTTTTCATTTCAATATCTGCGAATAATTTTACTCAGAACGAACCATCCCACGATCACTAAAACGCAAACTGCTTCGCGAGTTCAATAACCCGCGACTCTTGCTCCCCCGGGTGAGTCGCCCATCGCCCTTTGTGACGGGGCGATCGTAAACGCCTTCTCTGACGGTCCTTGCCCGCAGCTGGTTCGTCGCAGGGCCGCCAACTGCCAGCATGGGCGAAATTGTTAAGGGTCAGCGGAGTTTCGATTTCGGAATAGCGACGATGTGGTTGGCCAAAAGTGTGAATTTTTTTCCAAGGGCTTTTATCCAGCCGACAGCCGGTTGCCCTTTACGTCCCGAAGGGACTCATATTCGACCATACACTAGACAAACACTCCTTAGGGCTCCTCTGATCTGGGGTCAGCAGAACGCGAGGCCCTCCGCGACAACACACACAAAGTCAAGGGACAAACAGCCATGCCCAAGGCGGGACTCGAACCCGCGACCCTTCGGACCGAAACGCTGAGTCGGTACTCGCTCTTAGCCACCTCGGCCATCCAGGTCGGCTAGTGTGAATTCAATTGGTATTATTTTAACACAGGCATGTCAAGGTCGCGGGCAAGATAACTTACTTAACTTTGCGGGCACTACTACTAGAACAACTGCCGTATGATTACAGAGTAGGCATGTCAAGTTATCTAGCTTACTACAGCTCGCAAGCACTGCGTTCCGAGCAACAGGCGCGAGACTTAAAAGTTGAGTTGTACAAATCGCTCCGGGATCTCGGTACATCACTAGCTATTTGGGCCATGCCAGTCTTTTCAAGAACGTATTTAACAATTATTGCTCCAAATTTAGCTATGTTACTTCCCTTACAATTTCCTTTACTAAAGCAAAGAAATGATTCATTAAAATGTTATAACACATCAGTGAGTTTTTAAATTGTCAATTGACTGTTACATGAACATTTTGAATTGAAAGTATCTTGATTTTGTATTGTATATTTACTTAAAGATGGCAGCGATTACATTCATTTCCTAAATTTATTTTTGGACCTTTAACATATCTTTAACTTAGTTAAAAGAGCTGCTCTTCTGTAAGCGAGAATTGTTAACTTATAGATATTTATTCATAATATAATATAACTCATTGTTATACTCTAAATTATGAAATTAATGATTTACTAAAATACAACATAAAACGAAGACAGAAAAATTTCCCCTTTTAAGCACATTCTTGTTTGGCAAACATTTTTACACAGGGCTGAATTTAAAAATAAAATAAACACAAAAAAGTAATTAATAGTAAAAAATATAACCATCATTCATATTTCGTATGCTTGATAGAACAAATCTGGCACACATACTATGTTCGTATGAAGCCACTATTCCGCGTCTCGCACCGATGCAGCTAGCTCGTGTGGATCCTTTCTGGATTTGGTGGGGAACTGAAAGGGGATTCAGGGGAAGTTGCTCGTGCCCGTAGGAGCGCCGGGTTTCCCAAGCGGGCAAGTAGCTCGTGCGGGCGCGATTGGCGCCAAATAGCTCGCGCAGGCGCTGACAAGGCTGTTTTAGAGAATGGGTTGTTAAAATTTCTCTTAAATACCTAGTCCATATCTTTTTGAGAAGTCCCTTATAATTATTTTTGCCGCCTAAAATTGATCGATATTAATTCCTGTTTACTCTACTAAAGCAAGGAAATTATCCTCTAAAATAAAATACAGGAGTAATATCTACATTTATAATGAGAGAATAATTTAACATTTTGAGAAAAATCTTCATTTCGTAATCGCTTTTCATTAAGGTTCTATGTTAAAGTTACGAACAAAAAATTTGATCACTAAAAAGATCTGTAAGAGTGATATAATAAATCTAAGGGGAGGAGTTAATTGTCAACAATATACATCTCTTGCTGTTCCATATTATGAATGAGGAAATATTCAAGCCACGACAATTTATATGTTGTAATAATTTATTATATCATAGCCCCAAGATCCAGAATGAGGTCGAGAACACTTTTCCCATCAGTGATCTACAGTAACTAAGAAAAAATAATTTAAAAATAAAACATATAAAAGAAAAGTGTTGAAAATGACTAAACTAGGTGTAACAAATTAAAAACCGAAAGAAAAAAAGAAAAAAGCGAAATCAAATTTTACAATCCAAAAAATGTAGAACACTGTACAAGCGTATAAACATAGTACTGTGAAAAGAGCTGATAATGCAATCGCTCATTTTGCACTGAAATCCAAATATTTACCAATGTATAAAATCAATTTGTTATTGTGTACGCTACAGAGGCTGCAAACGGTTCATAATAATATAAGTACTTATAACTATCAATAAAATATAGGTAAATTCAAAATTGTATGAACATATTCAAAAATTAATTCTGAAAATTCGGTCATGTTAACCGTTGATCGAAAAATTCAATTATAGTTTTGTAATCTGAAAAATCAGACTCGTTCTTCCCCAAGAAGTAAACGACACATGAAACAATGACAGTCTAGTTGTGACTATTGGATTATGTAAATATTATTAATTTTATTTCTTATGGAATTCGAAATGAATCGCTCATGTATTTGTTCTTGGAGAAACTGCTCTATATGATTAGTTTAGACGAGTTTCTTTACCTTCGTTCTACGGTTCTCCAACATTTAAATTAAAGCATTCTGACATCATAGTACTGTAAATACAATTAGCTTGTGATGCTAGTTTTACTAGAATTACATAGAATTAAAAGGTGACATTCTTCTTTTTGCTGATGATTTGATTATCCTGGCAACCGACGTCATGAATCTTCAACCCAAGAAAGACACGCTATCCAAGTATTGTCAGAAAAAATTCCTTGAAGTTAATCTAAGAAAACCAAAATAATGAAATTCAAAAACTCATCCAGAATGAGGTCAGAGAGGCCAGTGAAGTATAGAGGTGAAAATATAGTAATCTTCAAGCAATACACGTATTTTGGTATCCATTTCACAATGTCAGGGTTATTCAACTATGCTGCTGCCAATGTCATGACCAAAGGAAAGACGACATTGGATTCAGTATTAAAAATCTTAATATCAGAGGAAAATGATAGCCGGCAGACTGATAGAAGCTCTTCGATTACATGGTAGCAACTACTGTGCTATACATTGCAGGTATCTGGGGTCTATAAACTGTATAAGATACAAACAAACTTCTATAAACTCTTTTGGGGCTATCGAGAACAACTCCTGGGTACATGATTAGAAAGAAAACTGACTCAGCTAAAATAGAATCAGAAGTAATAAAAAGATCACTGACTTACAAGACAAAATTGCTATCTATGGCACCTTGTCGATACCCACGTATCATTTTCCACAAACATTTTGAATCAAGAAATGTATATCCTAAGTCTAGTTAACACAACTAGGTGTTTGTTCTGGACGGGTTGCTGAATGATTTGAGCTTTCCTAACTTAATTATGCTGCAAAATCCGATTGTAATCAGAGATAGTATTTCCTCAATTGTTGCAACATTATAAATAATATCGTTATGGAAGATACACGTAGAACCATGAATACATCATACAGTACAGTATTTCTAGAAATTAGGGATCTGGAATCTACAGAAGCAGAGAAATATCTAACTTTGGCTCTCCCACGTCCATTACTAGAGTAGTCGCTTAGATCAGGATGTCCAGTGACAAAGAGATCAACATCAACAGTAGAAATATGTGGCACAAAATACCTTCAAATTCAATCTGCTCCATATGTAATGCCGAAGAAAATAATCTTCATATTTTATGTGAGTGCCCAATCTATAAAGATCTTAGATGACAATATCACAACGATTCATTATCATTTCCCAATTGTTTGGTTAATCTAAAGTCTGAAAGATCTAAAACTCTGTATCATTTTATTTAATCAATTCTGAAATTACGGACATTCGTTATGAATAAATAGTTCAAGCTAAATTCCACAAGGACTAATAAATTACCTCATTGATACAGCTTGCTTTAGATATATTTGTATGCTCTGTTGTCTCCATTATTTTGTATCTTATATTACTGTATTATTTTGTATTTTGTTTCTGTATTATTTGTATTTGTTGTGTTATTTATATTGTATCTTATGCTAACTATCTGTTCTGTCGGAATTTATTTGTAAGCTACTTATAAGAAAATATTTGCGCCGTGAATATACTCAGCAATTTGTAATTGGTAAATCCTGCAAACAAATTACTAATAAAATTGAATTGAATTGAATTGAATTGAAATACTAGTTTTACTCAATAGTAAACGTAGTATTGTATTACAAATTGTCGTCTTCTATTTTCATACGATATTAGAACAATAGATGTACTAGAGATGGTTGTAGATGCGTACGAATACATGTACATAACAAAGATAGCAATATAATGAAGACATCATTGCCTCTGTATCTCCTAATCCGCACTTTCTACATTTTATTATAGATGAAAGATAATACAGCATTATTTAAGAAATAATCTTACACACTTTATGATATCTTGTTTTGTTTTTCATTTAAGGCACATTTTTGAACATGTGAAATAAACAAACGTTTTCGATATCCACGAAGGTCATTCCAAAACAATTTCGGACAAGTGACCCACATGTTGGTTTTATACCAAGTTCCACATGTCTCAAAAGAACTTTTCTGAGCTTTATAGGTCAATGGATATTTAGGTATACCAATTTGTTTGTCCCTGTGCAGCCCTCGTTGTACAGTACAACTTTTACATTTTCGCAACTTTGGAAAATAATATTTCCTTCTGTGTTTCTCCTAAACAAATAAAATCGATCTTACTTCTGAAGTCTCTCACATTTATTTGTTCTACTTTAAACAGTCACTGAACTTTTATTAACTGTATCTGTAACATTCACATCGCATAAGTACAGCGTAATCCAGGCAAATCTTCTTGCGAGACAGAATACCCTGCTGTCCTCGAATCGTGGGCGGGTCAGGTACAAGTTGAGGCGCTCCGCCAGAGGAAGGAGCGGGTTGTGCGTCGTGCGCTATCTATGGGGCGCCGTGTGAACCTCGTGGCTTCTTCGATCGCTCTAGGGAAGCCCTCGACCGACAGGAAGCGCGCTGTTCAATCAAATCCCCATCGCGGTGGCGGCAAGATATCTTGCAATCGTTCATTATGCTTGCCTTGGACATTAGTCAGGTACCGGAGGAGTAGTTTGTGGTAACATTTCGCACGTGATATTCTCACTATTCTATGAAATGCATAAGAACTTTAGCATTTTAATTTTTATACAGTTAATTGTTTAAAAAATACTACGACACGTATATTGCCTCTTTCAAAATACTGGAAATGTGATTGCTTCAATACACCTGTTGGGCAATCTGCTCAATACTTTACAAGATGCTGCCACCGAACCGCGTCTGTGAATATTGCTGGCTAGTTAACAGGACATGTAAAAGTTAAAGACTTGTCATACTAAAGACTGTTCTTCAAGGTAGGCAAAAAGAGAAGAAAAAAAGCTATCAAATTTGGAAATTGAAGATCCTTACGGTAAATTCGATCGTCGGTCGCAGCTCCAATAAGCATCGGCGTCGTTGCTATATTGTAATGTTTCACCTTGGGCGAATTCTTTCAAACGTACTCATAGCAATTGTTTCCAACACATACAGATGAATCACATAAACCCGAAGGTATTTAACGCCTTCGGTATTGTCGGCAATGTTTGTAAACTCGATTGAGTTTATTATAATCTCAAATGATAATTAGAAGTATGTAAGATGTGAATAAAAACATATTTCAATTTTGGATATTCTTGGCTCCTGTTTCTGGGAACAACTTGGTATTAGCATTGTAAAGCACATTTTAGTGACATACACACAGAGCAAATTTCTATTCCTGCCACTGTTGTGGCTGATATAATATGTTATCTAATTTCCTTGATAAAAATTAGATAACATATTTGTTTTGTTACTTGTTACTTGGATGCACTGAATATGAGGGTTCAAAAAACCTCGAAACATGTCTGCTGTAACTGACGAATAGTTCGTTAATAAATTTGTTTGTAGAAAAATATTTTTTTCCTTCGTTATATTTAACAAGTTTTGTACGAGACACCGTTACAAATAATACATGATAGTCTATGCTACGTTGTGATATAGATAGTAATATATAAAGACAGAAGTGTGTTGACTTACAACGCGGTAATATCTAAATCTACTGAACCAATACCGATGAAACTTCTATGCTAGCTTCCTTTAAAGGTCTGGAGTACTGTAGGCTATGAATTATAACCACGAACCTTAATATATTGACGAAACAATTACTTTTCTGGGCATTTTTCACCTTGCTTTACATCTCATATTCAAGAATGCATCAATGTCAACAGTTCAGCGGCGCGCCACCAGAGGATGACGTCTGAGATCTACTACTGATTTCATCAATATCCAGAACTATTACGAAATTCATTGGGGTTTGATTAAGGCTATGTAATGTCCGTGTGCAAACGTTGGTTATTTGTTATTATTCTGAACGCTGGTGGAACATTTGTAAGAAAGATGTAACCGAAGTAGCAAAGAATGTCAATGTATATCCTTAGTCAATAAATAAATGGAATTCTTCTACCAGACGGATCATTTACTGTAATAAATGCCCGGGCAACGCCGGGTACTTCAGCTAGTTTCTGATATTTTCCATCAACAAAATACCAATATTTTTGCACAATTATTATTTAAAACTTAAGCTCACAAAATAAAAATACTGGCACATTTCGAGAGAGAACATTTCGATGCGACTTAGGGAAACACGATATTTAAACAATAAACGCGCGTGTGGAACACGCAAGGAAATCTCTTGTCACGTTGTAATCGTAAACGCGGTGAAAACGAGGCGACGTCGAAAACAAAATGAGATGTCAGCATTAACACCTCAGCCTCGGAGACATTGGGCAACGACCCATTCACGACGTTTTAGTATCCATCTCCAAGCAAAATGTCCTTTTTGTTGGGAACGAAGCCGTACGTTAAAGCCATTGCTATTACTATTACATGCGGTAGCCTCTCTACGTGGGCCTTGGCTCTAGCAGCTGCCATCACCATTTCTGAAAGAAAACACATTCCAAATGGTAACATCTTCAACAAATACATTCTTCTCTCTTCTGACTGCATAAAATGTGCAATCCTAGCGGAAATCTGACATTAAAACAATCGATATGCATAATCATAACATCCATTATGATAATTCGTAAACGGCAAGTGTAAATAAACCAAACCAGTGAACAAACAATTGTGGAATCTACATAATATATAAAATATTTTATAAATTTATTGTTTGTTCTAAATATATTTCTGCATTTTTTTCATATTTGAGTTTGACATTATTTCTTCACGGTCGCATTGCGTACATCTTTAGTTCAATAATACATTGTTAACAAAGTATAATTAAAAATTGGAAAATAAAATATTTGTAAAACGATAAATAAATAAGTCATTACATTAACGTTTATAATATTCCTAAATAGATGTTGTTTATTTAAATAAAACCTACAAGTATTTTAGTTTTCCACCATTTTGGAATATATTATTCTTTCGTGAAGGTCGAAACAAAACAGTTTACAATCAAAATATAACCAAGCAATACGAGACTATAAACACAACAAAACAATTCTTCACGTATACTAAATTTTCACTAATTATTCAATTTCCTTTTGGCAGTTTTTTTTGCCTCATGTTGTACGTTCAAATTAAGGATGTAAATTGAGTTACTTCAATTATTATCATGATGATGGAATAATATATTCCGAAATGGGAAATTAAAATACTCTTAGTTATCACCAACGTCATAATAACTATTCGTCAATGTACTTCATGTCAACATGGGGTCATGATTTGCAGCTAATAAATGTTATATAAAGAATTATAACTATTGTTTAATCTATATTCGATCATCCCTGATTGTAAATTTTACCATTTCTATTTCTGTTTCTTTTCGCATCAGCCTCTGGGTTGTCACATAGATTTATTTTGTCTGCATCATCATTGACCCAATTTCAACTGTATTATCCAATACCTCATACTTCATCCTTAACCTCCACATTCAATTCCTAGTCGCTTCACCCAACTCGCTAAACTCATCTTCCTGTTTTCTTACATTTCGCTTTCTTTTCTTACTCTTTCGGGTCGCTCACCTCTGCAGTCATTTTATTTTCCTTCCACCCCTGTCATCTCATTCTCCACCCTCTCATTTCCAACACCTCAACCTACCTCACTGTTCCTCCATGTTCGCCCTCTTCCCATATTTCTCTTCCACTCATCCTCCTATTCTTAAATTTGTATCGTTCTTCTAGTCGTCTCTTACGCCTCTTCTCTATGTTCTTCCTTCTTCTCCGCTTTGTCCTCTACTCTCTAATCTTTAT